>WAAF01014280.1:111111-142727 GCA_013400475.1 Tricholaema leucomelas | reverse complement strand
AAAATCATAGTGGAGAGACTGTTGTGTTGCTGCTTCCATAAGGAAATTAGCCTGGTGTATGAGAGAACCTGCAAGTGTATGCTCTTGCAGGGACATGTTGGCCCGGCCTGGTTTGTAGCTGAGCCACGGGAGCTGTGGTGCTCTTGGCAGCTGCCCTGCCTCCACCCACCCTTGGCCTCCAGGAGAGCTGAGGGAGGCTGGCCTGGAGAGCCAGCTGCTGCCATGCTGGACCCAGCATCTTGTGCAGGGCACAGCCACGTAGTGTAAGGAAGAAAAGAGGTGAGCAAAGCAGAGCTGCTGGAAGGAGGAGTAATTTCAGAGGCTGACACATTTTTTTCCCTATTTCTGCCATTCAGTGTCAAATGGTGACTAGGGAAGCTGAAGCTGAGATGCAGAGCTCCCTGGCCTCAAACCAGCAGTGAACCCCTCTAGGATCCCATTTGACTGTCTGTGCCTCCTGGGCAAAGCAGCTAAGGTCTTGCCTTTCTAATGACCTCTATTTCCCAGTGAAGTAATTTGGATTTTTTAATGTTTATTCACTTCTAATTTGCAAGGATTAATTAGTCCACAATGGGTGTCTCAGTCTTGGCTCTGAATTAGCGAATTGCTGGTGTACCAAGAGCTCTCTCACGTGCTGAGTCTAATTCCTGCCTCCAGGAGCTTAGGAAAATCATGCTCTCTGCACAAGGATTTCCCTGCAGCGTAGCACCTGGGTAGGGTAACTGCACCAAACTCATTCCTTGCACGAAGTTTTTCAGGGGCCGTTGGTAAAGTAGTAATGTCTGTCTTCCAGCAGCTAGGTCAAAGCCTCACACTAGCACTTGCCTTTAATTCCTTCCTCTCTCTGCTGAGTACCTGGAATGTTATCCATTTAAGCTTGAAAGTTTTCAGCATAATTACAGGGAACCAGCTGGAGCTCAGACATACACACCCTTCCCACGCTGGCTTTGGGAACAGTTCTTCCCAGCTCACGAGTGGGAACTCTGGGGGGTTCCCTGGCTGCATGCTGTGGGCCTGGGCAAGTTTGGCAAGATGTTCCCCAAGGGCTTGTCACCTCATGCAGGCAGTGTGTCCCCTCTGCCTGCTCCAGGCCAGAGCTGCTTCATCTCTTGTATCATTACAGAAGGGCAAGTACCTATTTGGGGTATGAAAGCAATATCCATTAATAAAAGATAAGCAACAAAATAGAATCATAGAATAGAATGGTTTAGGTTGGAAGGGACCTCAAAGATCATCTAGTTCCAACCCCCCACCATAGGCAGGGACACTCCCAGTAGGACAAACCTTTGACAGAGACCCCTCAACATCCTTCTCTCTGAATTGGAAAGGTGTGGATTTGATGTTGACTTTTGTTTGACTGTTTAGTGGTTGGTTGGTTGCACCCAGAGATAGTCGTAAGCAGCTCGATGTCCAGACGAAGATCAGTGACAAGCAGTGCTCTCCTGGGGCCTGTACTGCAACCAGTGCTGTTTAATGTCTTCACCAGCAACGCAGTAGGACCGAGTGCACCCTTGCCAAATTTGCTGATGACACCAAGCTGAGTGGTATGGTTGACATGCCTGAGGGACAGGATCCATCCAGAGGGACCAGGACACTCTTGAGAGGGGGCCTCATGTAAATCTCTTGAGGTTCAAAAAGGCCAAGCACATGGGTTGAGACAACACCTAGTATCAGTACAGGCTGGGGGATGAAGGTATTGAATCATAGAATCATAGAATCAACCAGGTTGGAAGAGACCTCCAAGATCATCCAGTCCAACCTAGCACCCAGCCCTATCCAGTCAACCAGACCATGGCACTGAGGAGAAGGCTTTGGGGGTACTGCTGGATGAAAAGCTGCACTGTGCATTTGCAGCTTAGAAGGCCAAACGTGTCCTAGGCTGAATCGTGGCCAGCAGGTCTGGGGAGGTTATTCTGCCTCTCTGCTCTGCTCTGCACTAGTTCAGGTATCACTACAGAATTTGCTTTTGATTTTCATCCACTCCATCACCTGTTTGGAGCTAGATTCAATTTTCACTTAGCTGTGAGCACACTTCAGGTGACAGGAGCTTCAACCCATCCATTCTGAGCTCTCCAGCAAAAGCTGCTGTGCCCAGCACAGCATCCTGGTGGGACCTGGATGGCAGCTTTGCCTGCCAGTGCTGCTTGCTTTCTGTATGGCAGACCAGGCTACCATGGCACGTGAAGGTCAGAGAAGCCACATGCTGCTGAAATTAAAAATCACCACATCAAGAAGCCCAGCCCAATCCCTACTCAATAATGTGACTGGTGAAGTGCAGGGAAGGGATGTGGAGAGACAAAATTATGCAGGAATTGGATAGAAGCTGTCAGCTGGAGCTGTGCAGTGCAGAAGAGCATAGAATCATCATAGAATCATAGAATCAACCAGGTTGGAAGAGACCTCCCAGATCATCCAGTCCAACCTAGCACATATGGGTGCTTCAGGAAACCAGGCCAGTGTGACCCACTCTGGTGCACAACAGTAGTGCACCAGACACACTGGAGCAAGGTTTTCCCTCATGGCTTGTAAGGAATGAATAATCTGGTCCATAAAAATAGATTTTTGTGCCTTAAGATCGTGTTATGTATTACACTGCACTGATGGACAACATCGGCCTGATTTCTGCCGGGAGGGGTGTGTGCTTTTACCAATTCAGGCTAATCTGCATTTGTCATGGGCAGAACAGCAGATGAGTATTACCTGCCAGGGACACAGGCACAGCCCAAAGTGATTTCATGCCATGGTGGGAACGAGCAGAAAACCTTTGGACTGTAATTCACTAGCAACCTGACGCATGGGGCTGGCTGAAGGCTAAGTCCAACGCAGGGTGCTGAGTCACGGCCCCAGAGCTGATCCCCGAGGTTAGTGACACGCTAAAAAGAGTTTTCTGGGAGTGCAGAAGGGTGCAAAGGGCCTGCAAGAGGGCAGGGCAGAAAGGAGAAGGGGCAGGAATAATAATAAATAAAAATCCCAGAGACACTGAGGTGCTGGAGTGTGCCCAAAGAAGAGCAATGAAAGTGGTGAAGGGTCTAGAGGACAAGCTCTTGAGGAGCGGCAGCTGGAGCTGAGGGGCTGTCAAGCTTGGAGAAAAGGAGGCATAGAGGAGACTCTCCACAACTACCTGGGAGGACTTTGGAGCGAGTTGAGGCTTGGTCTGTTCTCCCATGTAACAGCTGACAGCATTAGAGAAAACGTCAGGTTGTGCCAGGGGAGGTTTAGGTTGGACATGAGGAAGAATTTCTTCTCTGGCAGTGTTGTCAAAGCCTGGAAACAGGCTGCCCAGGGCTGTGGAGGAGTCACCATCCCTGCAAGCATGTGGCTCCTTGGGCTGTAGTGTAGTGGTGACTTGGCAGTGCTGACTTCAACATTGGGACTTGATGACTTTAAAGGCCTTTTACAACCTAAATGATTCTATGGTTCTACTAAAATGCTAAAGAATAGCTACTGTTTACATGATATTTAATAACTACAAAGATCCTAAACCCAAAATACTAATGAAGAACAAAAGACGAATGAAAAGAATACTAACAGTTAAATAATAATTAACTAATATGAAATACTACTCAGATCAAAAGAACAATAATAAAGAATAAAAGTAATACAATTAATAATACTAAGTAATACAACAAGCACATTAACAAGAGGAGCAAGTATGCATCTTTAGTATTGCTAATCTATAACCTCTGGTAGCCCCCAGCCTGGTGGCGGTGCCGCAGCGCTCCCAGCGCCGCCGCGGGTGCTGGCCTTACCGCGGCACCCACCGCCCCTCTCCGTCGCTGCGCGGCCACCGCCCTCGGTCCTCCGCGCCAGCAGGGGGCGGTGGCGTGTGGCAGCGTATGGCAGCGGGCGGAAGCGTCGCCGCGCTCCGCCGCCCGCTGCCGCCGCCGCGCTCCGCCGCCNGGGGGGGAGGGGGCCAGGCGGACCGGGGCCGCGCCGCGCTTCTGCCTGCAGCCGCGGGAATCGCGTCGCCAGCCGCTGGAGCCGGGGCGATTGGGCCGCCAGGGGCAGGCCCCGCCGGACACGCCGCCGAGGAGGCGCCAGGCCGCGCTCCGTCACCCAGGTACTGAGGCGGTGCGGTGGGGTGTGTGTGAGGGAGGCCAGCAGTGGGTCGGGCTCTGGTCTGGCGATACGTGAGGTGAGGGAGATGAAGGCTGCTGGGGCCGACGCGCATTGTCCACCACTGCCCCTGGTGCGGGGCAGGGTCGGGCCGGGAGGCGGCGCCGCCGCGGACCGTGCGTGCGGGGCGGCCGCTCGGGGCAGGGCCAGGCCAGGCCGTGCCCTATGGGCCGCGGAGGCCGCCGGGGAGCGCGGCCTGGCCCAGCCTGTGCGAGCCGCGTTCCGGCTTCATCTACCCGCTCGGTGGCGGTCTGCCGGCTTGATTGGCCTCGCAGACGGCGGTGCCTCCCCGGAGTTCGGTGGTGGCCTGGGAACGGGGGCAGTTCCCAACAGGTACCAACTTTACTCGGGAGAGGTCTATACTATTTGGCTTGAGGAGCGTCTGTGTGTTTGTGTGTAAAAGCTGGAGGCAGCCTGAAGGGGAAGGGGACAGAGCAGTGGCTGTGTTTCGCTGGTGCGGCTGCGCCCTTTATCCTGAAGTTCTTCAAATGCCGTACTCGAGTAACGAATTGATAGGCAGAACTACAAGGGGTTTACCTCAGCCCGCAGAACCGGAGCCGCGGCTGCGGTGGGATGGGCCGTGGAGGGAATACTGTGTCTCAGCTCGGCGGTGAGCAGATGGGCAGTGGACACTGGTCACCCGAGCTAGCCTTTTGGTCAGGAGAGCACCCATCTAAATCTCTTTGTTAGGTCCCTTACAGCATGTATTGATGGCGGTGTGGGCTAGACACTAACTTGGGCAGCCCTTTCAATGTCCAGGTCTAAGGCCTCTTCCTACAATTGTTGTTCATGATGTTATTCCTAACAGGCCCCTGTGCCTAATTGTATGTGAGGACTGTCAAGGTCCTATCCTTTTTTTGGCAGATTTCTCCCCAGAAAGCTAACGCAGCATAGCCTCTGTGTTCCATAAAACAAACAAACAAACAAAAATTCTGTGTTTTTTCCTACAAATCTAATATTGAAACTAGGATTTATCCAGTATTTAGGTTTGGGTTATTTTTTTTTACTTTTTTTTTCTTGATAAAATGTAATGTTGGGTAAGTGATCATGTAGGTGTGTAGGATTTATTTAAAACCTATATGCTGTCTTATGGGAATGGTGTGATTTAATTTGCATGATGAGTCAAAGATTGAATTACATGACCTAGGCTCTTTAGTTTCAGTAAGGCAAGTAACAATGCTTAGAACAGTCTAAGTGTAGATCAGAAATGAAGTTAGATGAGCATCAAAGTATCATAAAGTTTTGTGAGTGGAGTGATTTAAATTTAACCTGTCAGAAATTCTTAATTCAAGAGCCTGTGCTTTCCTTTCAGCAGCACAGTTTCATCACCAGGAAATGTGTCTTCCTTTATAAGGCGAAGAGCTCATGAAATCATATGCTGTCAGAGGAAATCTAACATCCCGAGCTTGCACCTTGGCATCTAAGCTTTTAAATAATAGATTTTTGCTATTTAGAACACTGTGTACCTTGCATTAATACCTGTTACCTAAGACCTGTTGATGTGGCACATGCTTTAACCACAGAGAAAAGTAAGACCAAGAAGTATTCTGTGACTTGGAGTAAGCATGGTGCTTTTTTTCAGTTGTCCTGTGCGAATTGGTGGCTTATCTGATCTGCACTGTGATGCCCTGTGGTGTTGTATTGTGTTAGAATTCTGTCCATCATGGGCTTGCTGTTGTAAGAATGTTGTACTTTACAGTTAGCTTCATGGTTGTCTTGTGCTATGAGAAAATACTGAGTCAGCCTTCTAGTATTAGATTGGCTTACGTTTACTTGTATTGAAACTGCTGTCTTGATGGTAGTGCAGTATGTGGGGTATTGGGGACTTTCCATGGTAGGACATGAAAGATGCCTCAATACAGGATGAGACTGTATCTGGTAGTGTGGAGAGCAATCAGAATAAAGGTCTTGTAATATGAGTGTGTGTGTATTGGACATGCTGCTGCATGTTCCTACAAGCTGATAGCATTGATTTTTCTCATATTAACTGTGTTCTCTCATTTGTGTTGCCTCAGAGTTTTGAAACTGTGTTCTGTGGACACTTGCTGCATGGTTGTAGGGGGGAATTTTAAAACAATTCATTTTTTTAAAGTTGTATTTATACAAATAAAGGCAACTAAATAAAAGTGTTAGTCAAGTAATACTTTGTGACAGTATGTCTCTGAGAGATAATTCCGCTCTTGGAGTATTATCAAGCATAGACAACTCTGTCTTCCCGGGGAGGTGTGATAGTATTAAGAAAACTCCACCTCTTGGAATTCCTTTTATGAACCATCTGTTCAGGAGGGAATGGTGTCTGGTTTGCATTCCGTTGTGGAAGGTAACACTCTAGTCTCTTATTAGTTAATGGATGGTAATTGACTATGACCTTACTGTTGAGCTGTAGATGCTGCACTTTTGAGGTGGTGGGTGGTGTTTGTTTTTTTTTTAATTTGTTTGGGATTTTTTTTTTCTTGCTGTTGTTTGACTATTATAATCTTTCTGAAAAGTTTTATAATCTCTGTAATGCCCATTGAGGCTTTAGAGGACTGCTGAAGGGATGTCCTTTTGCACTGCATGTAGCTTTTTGGAGTGGTAGTCTGATAATTGGAGCTTAGCTGAACTTTTGAATTTTCTTCTGGCTCTGCTTTTCAGTACTTCTGACACTTCATAATGTGGCTTAGTTACAAGACCAGCCATTAAAGTGTGATTAGCTTTGTTTAATTGGAGACATCTTGAAGTTTCCTATCAAAAATAAGATTTAACTTATCTGCTCCTTCAATATTAACAGTGCCACGACAGCCTACAGCACTCTGTGCGAATTATGCACAAAGCAAAGATACGAGTTGAATGTAGAATGCTGTGTTTTTCACATCATATAGTTAACACTTTCTGGTAAGGAAACAGTGGGCTTTGTTCACTTTTACCACTTCCTAGCTACAAGTTGAAGCCAGGTATTAATCACATGGGACAGAAACCTTTTTAGTTGTTCAGTGATCCTAAGTCATAGTGTTCACTCTAATCATGTTTTGTACCTGTAGATAAGCCTCAAGCAAGGTGAAAAATTATTTTTGCTGCTAGTACTCAAGATTGTGCTGTTCTAATAGGAGAATTTTTTAAATGCTACTTCACCAGTTGTGTAATTTAGCATGTTTGTTACTCTGAAGAGTTCGCAAGTTCAGTTCTCGTTCTGTTCTGTCTGAACTCTCTTCTTTCCCTGTGTTTTCTCAATATTAAGCTTCTTGCACCACAGGCTATAGAGATGTGAGCCAGGAGGAAGCTAATGTCATCAGTTGGGAGGTGAAACTTTATGCTGAGATCCCTCTCCCAGCCCCCAAGTGCAAACACAAAGGTTAAATTAGAAGATGAGGCTGTCTTGAATTATTTTAACCGACTTGAGCTAGGCCTTTAAATGAATGCTTCAGGAGTACCTAAGGCTTAACTGGTGTCATGTGAGTTTGGTCTTTCTTTAGCCTGAGCAGATTTATGTGCTTTCGTTATTCCACCTTATGATAAAATGGCACATTCATTTGTCCCTATTTAAATACTCTTTTTATAAAGGATTGAATTCAGGATTGATCCAAACTGGAAGCAGCCAAAATACTGTGTGTTTACGGGAATAACTGTGGTCATTCCTCAGCAGCCTTCATGGCCTTTTTTTTCCCAGACAACATTAATTTAGAATGTGGATTGCTTAGGTTTAAATAAACAACTGCAATTAATAAACATATGCAGTCTTTGTTCTAACTTTCTTGTTTTGGATATTCTAGCTAATACTTCAGATAATCAGAAGACACTATAAAAACTGTGGGCTGTGGACTTCAACTGCACTGAAAGAAACCAAATTTTAAGGCTATCCATAAGGTCATAAAATTGTCAGAAGCACTGAAAGTTGTAGCTAATTTTATTGGAAACCTGCTACTTGGGCCTAAGTTCTGTTTGCTCCAAGTCTTCGGTCCCCTTCAAACACTCAGAGAATTCATTACTGAAAAAGTGAAATACAGCAAAACAGTTCAAAATTTGAGAAGTTACAATTAATAGTATTTGTCTAACATGCTTTTGGAAGTACAGAAACCTTTGTGTTTGAATCTTAGGAGTTACTTTTAAATGTTCAGGTATACTAGTTAAGTGTTTCATGGTGAAATGGCTGTATCAAGGAGGAATTGCTGTGTGCTGCTTTTGATCTTTACCGTGTTTTGGTGGTTGCTGTTTAAAAATCACACTGCACGCATTTTTCTTACAAAAAGAAGGTAATGAAAAGTGTAACTGCAAACCCTGCAAGATGTGAAATGTGACATTTAAAAATAACTAATATGAAATTTGGCTATAGATTGAGTTAATGTCAGCTTTTCAGAGAGCTGAATATGCATGCTTGTGAGAGAAGTTCTTAGGGTCAGCCATTTGCATGTTGAAAGTCCTGTTCTCCTTTGACGTTATCTGTTAAAACAGATGAAAAATGGAGAAGTGTTCCCCAAAATGTGGAATGCACAATCCTTCTCTGACTGCCAGATGTGCCCAGAGTAACAGCTGACATCTGAAGAAATACCTTTCTGCAAGCCTTTTATTATTCTCTTAATGAACTTAAAAGTAACAGAGTTGTGGAAGACCCCTCCAACTTGCAGGCCAACTCTCCTGTCTGCTGCTGCTTTGGATTTTGCTGGGCAGAAGCTGACTGTGCAACTTCCCTGTTCTTCTCTTTACTAAACTGATGATGGGCTTACCATGGATGGATACCATTTATTCAAGTATTTTTTCAGAGCCATGGCAGCTTCCCAAGCTCACCTCTGAGGAGGTAGTTTTTAAAGCTATCTGTAGACATTGAATTATTAATAGTGTCTTACATGTTGTGGTAGATGTGTGTGCTGATAGCACCTGTCAGAGCATCCTGCAACATCTTGCCTCTGATCTATTCCTCTGAGTAGACGGTTTCAGGAGGTTTTGCTACCATTGTAGAAATAAGACAAAAAATACTCATGTCATTATATTTTACTGTAGCTCTTGCATCTGAAGTATGCCCTTTACTGCTCTGGCAGATGATATTTCTTCTAATACGTCAAAGAATTTTTGTGTGGTGTAACAGTTTATAAAATTAACAAGCATATAGCATTTGGACTATATTGAATATCAGCTACAGACAAAGAAAAAGCAAAAGAAAAGTTTGTTCACAGAGAAGTAAGATTTTAGGAAGGAAAGTGGGAGATTTGATGCTACCTAAATGAGACCTGAGCAATCCAGACATGCACTAAGTGTAACACAGGTGAGCACTGAGAAATCTCTCCCACACAGTTTATGAATGCATCCTTCTTCTAACCTGTAACACCTGCTATTCAAGTCCGAAGTTTCTTCCATCTGAAGATTGGTAGTGATGGAGAAACATTACAGGATAATTTAAGGAGATGCCTTGTGGGTGAGAGAGTTAAGACACTGTTCTAGATAAAGACTTTATGTATGGTCAGTACGATACTAGAAAAATATCGAGAATCTCCCTTGCTTATACTAATTTGGTACAAAAAAGTTTGATTGTGTGATTATTTTCTTTTTGGCAAGACCTTTTTGTTCCATCAGTGCGCAAGAGAACTCTCAGTGGAGGAGCATCCTTCACATAGACTTGTTTAGTCACAATCTAGAATTTAGTCTTTTGCTTTATTGATTCAGACTTGGTTCTCTGAGGGATTTAGCTCCCCAGGGTTTTTTCACAGGTTCATAGATACTAAGGAAAGTACTGTTCCCCGTTCAGCAGTGTAGTGTTGTTCCTCTTTTTTTCAACTAACACAGCTTAAGCACAGAGAACTTTTCTTTGTGTGTGTGGTTTTGTCTAGGGGAACACTTGAGATCTGGGACTTCTGCAGCTTTTTTCCATGACATCCATTCATAATGTGAGATTCACTTGCCTAAACAAAGATTTCTGGTATTATTTGAGGTGCTCCAAGGCACCTGCCCAAGATGGGTAAGAAGTGTATGATGTTCTGAAGGGTCGGATAGAGATGAGTTGAGCATTTGCAGTGGTATTTTGTTATTCAGGTGCCTGTATTGTTGTCTTGGTATTAGTTGTTATTTTCAGAATCTCATTTTGGACTCCTAGTGGATGAGTATTTAAGGAGTGACCACATGTTAGTTTGTGGGTTGCCTTGTGAGAAAGGAATATTCAGGGCAGGATTCTGCTGTCAGAGGCAGTACTTGAGTCTTGATTTTGCTGTCCTCTGCCTTGTTATGCTCTTCCCAGCTTTCAAATATGGAAAAATTCCTATGGAAAATTTGTCTTTTCTGTAGTCTGGGATAGTTCGTCAGTGGAATGAATGAAGGCTTCCCTTAAAGGCACAATTGAGGACAGCTAAAACAATCAAGATAATTGGAAAGCTTTAAATCTTGGAAGTGTTGGAGGTAGGTCTTGAGGGCCTTGCTGCTTGAACATGAGAAATGCAACATGTTTAAAAATATGGGTCTGAAAGAAAACACAGGCTTCAGTGACCAGGTCAAGTGGTGCTTTTTCAATGCTTTTAACAGATAGTGATTGACAATGAAGGGAAGCTTATTTTTAAGTTTCCTAAACAAGTGTTCTTCTAGACATGGTTATTTAGATTTGTAATCTCTAAGAGCAGTATATTGACTCATCAGTATTGACAAACATAGTTCCGTTTTACATCTATAATTGACATTGAGCAATATTTAAACTGCTAATTCTGTAATAGGGTGGAGCTGGAGTAAACAGTTTTTCTCTTAGGAACTGCATCCTTCATGGAGCATTTTGGGCAGAGTCCTGGCATAGCTGTGCAATCTGACTGGTGAGGGGATTAATATCCTTGAGTCCAAAAAAGCCTCTTTATTTCAGAGCTCTGTGTGTGTTTTCCAAAAACATCACAGAAACTTCAGCATGTTTGTGCATGATGACAAGCTTGCAAATGAAGTTCTAAGCTCTGTGAAAGAATTGCATCACTTTTCTTCATTCCTTCAATTTGGGAAAAACACCCCCAGCTTTCTAACTGGTGATAGTAGTTACTTCTTCCTACCTGTAGATAAGCATTTTATCTAACTTAAAGAGAAGAAAACTGTCTAGTGAATTCTCATTCTTGTTTGGGAACAAGAACATGCTTGTATTTGCACGTGTGTGTATATATAAATAAAAACCTGTTAGCAGCCACATAGTCACAGATTTATGGTGTCCATCCACCAGAAGGTGAATTATGATTGTCCTTTAAGACTGACCAAGGAAGATTTTTGCTCCTCTTGGGGGTTGCACGGAATAAGGTGTCAGTGTTGCTGCAGCCAAGTTGTTGCAGCAGAGTCTGGAGTAGTTCTGCTTTTCCTGTGGCACTGGCAGTTGCCCTTTGTGTATTTAAGCGGGTTGAGGACTTAGTATCAAATCTAGGAAGAAATGTCAGATCTGTTTGGGAATTAGCCATACTTGAGTTCTTTAGTGAACAAGGAGAAGGATTGTTGGCCAAAAATACAGAATCTTTCCTTTCTAAGTGGGTTATTTTTAGCTTTCAGAATTATTTACAAGCATTTTAAAATCCTAGTGAGTGCAGCAGAGGTGTCTAGAACTTGTGACTTCTGTTTATTATGGTACTTGCAGTGTTGTGAATGCATGTCTTGGAGATTCATACCAAAACTGGAAAAAAAAAAACCCTAGATTTCCCTCAAATCCCTAAAGTACATAACCAAACTAAACTAATTCTGAAATGATTGTGACAATGACATTATGCTACTGTAAACTATCAAAGTCATTTTTATAGTCTCCTATGTAAGTAAAATTGGTATGAAGCTGGTGTACCAATAAACAATGGTAATTGTTGATTTGGGGTTTTGTTTGTTTTTTCCACGTGTCTCTGAGGAAGAGAAGGAATTAACAGGCTACTGATGTAGATGAAAGACTCCTATGTTGTGCATCATAAATTCTAAGGTAGAATTCAAGCATTTCCACCTGAACTTGATGTCAGCCATTTGGAAGATCAGCTGCCTTTGAAGCAGTTCATTGCAGTAGTAAGAGATGCTGTGTGATCATTCTCTCGGCAGACTTCTGATGGTGTTCAAGTTTTTCTTGGTAGCATTGCACAGTAATTACATTAGAGGAAAGTTGGGAGCTTTTATTTTAGTCTTGCAAAACAATTTGGTAGTTCCCTTTTCCAGTCCAACTCTAAACAGATCAGATAAGAGAACTGTCCTTCAGAGATGCTGCAGTTTTTCCACTGTATTTGTTGGCCTAACATTAGTCACCACTTGTTAAAAACCTCCTTTTTTACTTGTCTCTAGACTGGTGGTTCTCAAATGTGTTTTGGTTTGCGGAGCTCTAGGTGTGTTCCAGGAGAGATGCTGACTCTTGTATAGGAAATACAAGAGTGCTGGTTATCATTTAATTTTGTCATACCAAAACTGGCAGAAGGGCTGTTCTGCAGAAGGGCTGTTCTGCTTTGGAGAATCACATCTGCAACAGCTATTGCTGGCTGATTTGAAGTTAATTCAGTTGGGAGACTTTTTTGGAAAGGTACTTTTCTGCTGTGCTCTTCTCCCTATCCCCCCTTTTTAAGTGCAGAAGTGCTCTTTGAAACTTCTGGGCAACTGGTTTTAGTTCTAGCAAGTAGGAACTGCAGGGTATTTTCTTGCGAGTTTTGGCAGGAATAAATTTAACTGTTAAACTTTTTAGAAGAGCCTTCTACCTTCCTGTCCCAAGGTGTTATTGTCTTAAATATAATGGAAACAGTTTGCTTGCCATGATGGAGACTGCTTGGAAAGATAACTCAGGTGTGCCCAAAAGGGAAAAACAGATGAAATGTAGCATGTAGGTATATTTGATGAATCACCACAGGCATCTGGCACGTTGACTTTATTCTATTTGTACAAGTAACTTTCCGCAACTGGAGCTCTTAGGTGGTGTCAGGAGTGAAAAGGACTTCCACGTGTTTTTTTCAGGAATATCTGGCTTTTCAGAGTGTGTATGCTGATATGTCCTGCTGTATCTCAGATCTTTGGACTGGCATCTTGTGAATCATCAGAAAAACTCTTAGGCATGGCAAGAGCTTGGACACATTTTGGGGGACAGTCAAGATCATTCTCCCTTCTTGATTCTTTTGCTGCAGAGAATTTCATAACATGGAGTTCAAAGGTGAGTTGAAACTCCTCTCCCTGTGCCCCAAAATATTTGGGAAATACAATAGCATGCTGTTAGGACTTCTGGTCCTGGCCTCATCTCTCCTCAGGGTTTGTGCCATGGATAGTTCTCCTAACACTGGTATGCATCATCTCGGCTCTTAAGTACATCTTTCTGTGCTCTGTGATCTGCCTTGCCCCAAAGGAACACTCTTGTCTTGGGAGCTGAGGTGTGTTGGGATTTATATATCAGAAATCAAATCCATTAGTGACTTTGAAGATTTAAACAAAACAAGTGAAGGGGAGGGCAGGAGGGACGAGGAGATTTGAGCGAACAGTGTAAAGGACACTTTTTTACAGCCATTTTTTTGCAGCCACTTTAGGTGTACTGTGATCTTGAAATGGTTTATGTAGGATTTCTGTATCACCACCTCTCTAGGGAGAATGTAGTGAATTATCCTTTAAAATTTTGTTTTGTCTGCTTAGTTTATTGTCATGACACACAGCTTGGTCAAAAAAAAGAGGAGACTGAGGGGAGACTTCATTGCCGTCTACAACTACCTGAAGGGATGTTGTGGAGAGGCTGGTGCTAGTCTCTTCTTACAGGTAATTGGAGACAGAACAAGGGGGAATGATCTCAAGCTGAGGCTGGGTGGATTTAGACTGGACATTAGGAAAGAGTTTTTCGTGGAGAGAGAGTGGTCAGGCACTGGAATGAGTTGCCCAGGGAGGTGGTGGAGTCATCAACCCTGGATGTGTTTAAGGGTCGTTTGGCTGTGGTGCTTAAGATTATTTAAGGTGAATCTTGTAGAGTAGGGTTCTAGGTTGGATTTGGTGATCCTGAGAGTCTTTTCCAACCTGGATGTTTCAGTGTGATTCTGTATGATTGATTCAGCAAGTGTTGGAAAGGGTGATAATGTAATCAGTGTATTGATTGTTCTTTTCTGAACCTATGACGGTTCTGTTCAGGCTACATTTCAACCAGCTACTTCTCCTACGTTTATTTCTTAGGAACACACTGATGTCTTTGTAGCAATGAGATGTACATCTGAATATCACAGATGTATACTGGCCTGTAGTGGGTTGAGGTTTTTTTGGGTTTGTTTCAAGTAATGCTCATGAAACTATTTGTCTTGAATGTAAGTGTGAAAAGAGAAGTTTCTCGTGGCTGGCCTCTAATTTTGCCAATCTTCGCGCTGTTTTCCCATCTGCCACGTTGTCCTTGGTGCAGTGTACTTGAGGAAGCAGGGATTTTCATCTGAGAATAAGCTGGCTGAAGGTTCTATACTAAGAGATACTTCACACAGCTAGCCTGGGAAAATGGGACATATGATTAATGGCGGTGCTGATGTTGGTTGGCTGTGTGAAGGAAAGAGCACTTTTTGTGAAGGTACTTAACCATTAAAGTCCAAGCACAATTGCAGTTATCATGGTCAGAAGCAATATAAGCTGTATCTGCCCTGGTAGGATTTGCCAGCACAGCTGTGTCAGTAAACCCTTTGTGTTGTCATAAAAACTGTGTTTTAAGTGTCAGGGACCCTGGCAAAAAGAAAGTTTGACACAAAGTGCATTGATGAAATGGGTAACGGCTTTGCGGTTCAGGTCGGATACTCTGTGTGCACTGGTTCTGACTACTGGGTAAGGGGTAATTGAAAAAAGAAAGTTAACAACCTTTTTCCTTTAAATGAAGGTGTAATGAACTACAAGGAAAGGATTCATAGTAGTGGTGGGGTCATGATTCTGAGTCGTTTATTGATTGCCTTCTCCTGCTTTCTCTGTGACTCAGTGCATAACTCCCATAGGTTGTCAGGAACTCCCTTTCACAGAGGAGATTTGTAATCATTGAGTAATGTGCCAAGTTCTTTTGGTTTCGTGTAGCACAAATCAGCTTGGATTCATGAGAGGTGATCTCAGAATAATTTACATTTTAATCTTTGTGTCACACTAATGAGACCTCTCAATAGAGGTAAAAATGACAGCATGGAGGAGTCAGCTGTGGTCTCAGTCACCTCTCAGGTGTTTGAACAATTGACTTGACATCTTTTTGCAGTGTGGTTTGATGTGCCTGCTGATTTTGGGTTTCAGCCCTAGTTATGTCAAGCTCATGCACAAAAGTAAGCCCAGAGAGATTAAGCTATGCTTGACTGCATGTCACCTCAGCTAGTTTGTAAAGAGCTGTTGGGACTGAGGTGAGAAGTACAGTAATCTAACATTAAGTAGTCCTTAACTGTGATCTTCCAAATTGATTAGTCTGGAAGGGAAGCCTTTACCAGTGTAATATGTCAAAGCATAGACTGATAGAGTTTATTGTATTCTGCCTATGGTACAGGACAGTAGTAATCAGTAGATATCCTTGATATATCTTCCCAGTTCCTAGGTCAGTGTTTTTAGGATGTTCCTGAGCGGCATCAGGATCGCTGTTTTATAGCCCATTAAACTTATTACTTTCCATTAACTCCCTATTACAAGAGGGATGTAGACATGCTGGAGCATGTACAGAGAAGGGCTGGAGGACGTCTGCTATGAGGACAGGTTGAAAGAGGTGGGGTTGTTCAGTCTGGAGAAGAGGAGGCTCCCAGGTGACCTTCTTGTGGCCTTCCAGTATCTGAAGAGGGCCAACAAAAAAGCTGGGGAGGGACTTTTCAGGCTGTCAGGGAGTGACAGGACTGGGGGAATGGAGCAAAGCTGGAGGTGAGGAGATTCAGATTGGACATGAGGAGAAAGTTGTTGAGCATGAGAGTGGTGAGAGGCTGGAATGGGTTGCCCAGGGAGGTGGTTGAGGCCCCATCCCTGGAGGGGATGGCTGAGGCTGTGTGCAGCCTGCTCTAGGGTAGGGTGTCCCTGGGCATGGCAGGGGGGTTGGAACTGGCTGATCTTTGTGGTCCCTTCCAACCCTGACTGATTCTATGATTCTACTTTAATGTTATTGTTCCTTAAGTGAACTTACAAGTTCCTTTGTAGGTTATATTGATTAAACATCTGTTGTTCTCCAGATAAACTTAGGTTCAACATCAGAAGTTTCTACCAAGCCACAGAATTTGATCTCCAAAGGAAGTAAAGGAACCATGGGAAAAATACTGTTAATTAAAAAAAAAAGTCATTTATGACGCATTTCTTCTTAAAACTACATTTGAGTAAATGCATTATCCATTTTGATTTTTTTTGTTTCCTAGCTTTGTGACTTGTGCTTCCAGAGAGTGGCTTTACTGAGTGTAATGTTTTGTTTGAGTGAATATTCTCTGAAGAAAATTGCACCTTAGAGGATTGCATCTGGAGCGATCCCAGGACCATTCTTGAAGTTTAATTGTTCTCAGCTTCTCTTCAAAACAAAATGTCCAGAAGGTGCACATGCATTTCCCTGTCTGTCTTGTGCTAGTACTTGTGATTATCATCCTTCTTCCTTATGTAATTAATTCATGTTCTAGGTAATCTACTTTTCCACCGTGCATTGCACTGACTTTGTAGTTCAAACTGGATGCTGCTGATGTGCTAGTGGGGTTTCCTGTCCTTAGCCTCTGTGGTTTGTGATGTTCATACAGCCGTCTTCAGTTACTGGAACATACTAGCTGTAGACCATATTGCACTCTCTGAAATGAAGTCAGAGATTAAACTGCAGCATGCTTTTCTGCCTCCCCTTTTGCAACTTTTTCACACTGAAAATTAACCCCTAGGAGTATATCAGAAATCTGATATAAAAAGGAAACCTCTGGAAGGGAATGGGAGTAAAACGGACCAAGGAATAGGAATAGTTACAAGACTCTCTTACTTTGCATTTTTGCTTCCAGTGGTGGGTAGGATGGCATGTACATAATTGCAGAGGTTTTTGTCAAGTAACTTATTCCGGGGTTTGTGATGATGCAGTAAAGGCATCTTAGCCAACAGGAGACTGGTTGACTAATGGCAGGATATAAGGAAATTACTAGGGCTTCAACCTGGCCAGAAGCGGGGGTATCATCTGACTACCAGTCTTAAGCTTCAAGTAAGTTCTTTTCTGTGCACAGTGTGTTAGCTAGTAGTTACTTTTTGTGGTGAAATTGGGGATTATTATTATTATATAAGAAATAGGTTTACCAAGGAGTGGGTGAGGCATTTACATGCTTGTCTGTATACTATATTGCAATACAGCAGTAAGATTGTGGAGAAATGGCTGGGTGGGGTAACTCTAAGCAGTACACCAGGGAAAGAAGCTGAGTCATAGGATTCCCTGGAATATGGAGAAAGAGCTGGGATCTCAAATCGTAAACATTAGTATGAAGAAGCTTTTGTGCTTACACTGGATGTCTGAAGCCCCTTAAAAGTGGCAGCCTTATTTAAAACCAATTTTTACACATTTCTGCAAAAGCTCTGCAGCTGTGTGTTAAATTGCAAGGAATATTAAAATCTGACTATTTAGAAGGTAGTTTTAGGAGACTGTGGTAAGCTAGAAGAGCCTAATGGCAGTAGCTGCCCTTCTCTTTCCCAAGTATGGTGCAGGTGTCTGCTGGAGAAGCATCCTCTTGAAGAGGCAGAAGGCTCGATAAAGTGATTTGAATGGCAAGAGAGAAGCCTACTTAATGAAGGGAATCAGCTGGCATTCTTAGCTGGTGCTAAGAAACAAGCAGGGCAGTGAACTGCTGGAGACTTAATTGCTTTGAAAATTTCAGAGAGCAAGAAGCTGTCTCACAGGTATTTTTATGCAGAAATTTATTTTCCAGTTTTCCTTCATTCTGAATTCATTTAATTGATAGTGTTTGTTCTCTTAATTGTTCATCTGTGTTGCAGCTGAGAATTTCTTCATGATTTTAATTTTCCTCGAATTAACTTACAATTCTTACATGGGGGATATTTTTCTTCCATTTTAATCTTTAAGTGGGTCACACCACAAGTAATTCTGTGATGCAAAGTTGTGAAACTGCTTTTGAGTCAGATTAAAGCTTTTGTGTGCTGCAGACTGATAGAACAAGTTAATAGCGAATTCTAAGGAAGGTGGTGGTGGTGTTCAGTGGTGGGTGGGACATGCTAGATGCGAGCATGAAAACTTGTATCTATGAATTACCTTCCTCACAATATCTCACAGCAGATACAAACAGATCATTGATTGCTTTAGCTGTTGAGTATTTCTTCTCGTATATGAGGCATTTGATGCAGTCTTTTCATTTTATAGTTCAATTGAAAGAAGTGCTGAAAAGATACACAGAAATGTTCAGAGAATTACAAAAGTGCCTTATAGATGGAATATACTCTTTAAATTTTACCACTTACTAGTGTCAGTAGTTAACATTTACCACCGTAGCCATTTTGTTAATGGCATTCTTATGCAAGTAAAGCCATAGTTACACTAAATAGTTCATGTTGGAGCCCTGAAGTAGATTGAGGTGTGTTTTCTGCTCTTTATCAGTCTCATTTTCTCCATGATGAGGTTTTGTATGTGAGGTTGTATTAATGAACTACCCTACGTAGACACGTATTTTAGATGAGAGGCTGTCATGTTTCAGTTTGTTTAGCATATCATGAAAAAACCTGCAAAATCGTTTTGGTGCAATGCTGAGGCTCTAGAAGATTGTTTAATCTAGTGGAAAACTACATATCAGAGCCAGGGTACTGATAGATGTAGTAAACAACAGCACGTGAAGAATATAGAAGAATGTTCTAATGAGGGACGTGAGTACTCAATTTAAATAATATACTGGAGGAAATGATGGATGCTGCTGTTGGTCAACTATGCTTCTGCAGTTAGGAGTGGTAGGGCCCTTCAGGAATTTGCAGTGATGAGCTGGCAGTAGCATTTCAGCTGCTTCACAGTGGCACCTGGCTAATGGTGTGCCATGCCAGCTGCTGAACGTGCTTTGTTGCCACGTGGGCAGCTGCTGCTCTTCTCACTGATGGTATTTAAAGTACAGTCAGTGACTGAAGTCTGGCTAAATACTCTGATAACCTCTCCTAATTCTAAAATCTTGTACAAGAGGGCTGAATAGCTAATACGGTGTCTGCTTTTGTCTTTGAAGTACTTGAATATTCTTTTCCCAAGGAGTGTGGTAGCTTGCATAAAAAATGGATCTTGGATCAAAGGAATAGGTGTCAGTCTCCTCCTGGATACTGGGTATGTTTGAGAGTGAGGCAGTGCTTTAAAAAATGCATAATTTCTTGATCTATTTCTGTGGTGTTTTGTTTTTTTCTTTCCTAATAATTCCAGTCAGACTTCACATCAGTGAATTCTAGCTGAAGTAACAGCCATTTGTAACAAGAAATCCTGATCAAATCCTATGTTTTCATTACTCTCTTAGTGATCCTTGTTAATCCAAGAAGCATACAGCAGAAGAGCAAGTTCTGAGGGGAAATCAGTTCTATCAGGACAAACACATGCTCCTTCATTATTTGGAATAGAAACTTGCCTTTCTTTAACAAGATGCGGTGTGTTTTGTCAGTAGTGGATTGATAAATTGTCAATTAAAAATCTGTATCTGGAGTAGACCCAACTGTTTATTGTGAATCAATATATTTTGCATTTGTAGACTGATGAAGTTACTGAACTATAATTGCTTAAGTCAGTTTCCTATGTTACTAACACTGTTGAACGTAGTTTGAGGCCTTGAGCAACCTGCTCTAGTGGGAGGTGTCCCTGCCTATGGCAGGGGGTTGGAGCTGGATGATCCTTGAGGTCCCTGCCAACCTGAGCCATTCTATGATTCTGTGACCCATGATGTGGTTTCAAGGTTAGACAGAAGTTGCTGGCCTCCTCCTATTTGGAGAATGAGGTGGTGGTCCCTCCTGTC
Organism: Tricholaema leucomelas; assembly: GCA_013400475.1. Lineage (NCBI taxonomy): Eukaryota > Metazoa > Chordata > Aves > Piciformes > Lybiidae > Tricholaema lacrymosa > Tricholaema leucomelas. The sequence continues at coordinate 122,796 of WAAF01014280.1, read as the reverse complement.
CCATCCTTCTTTTCACCTCTCTGTCTTGAGCTGACTGCATCACCGCTGAGTGCCTTGTACTGCTTTGTCTTAAGAACTCTTTTTTCCCCTATTTTTTGTTGGGTTTGTCTTCCAACATTTTGTTGAGTTCATCTGGGAGAATGGCAGACTGACAAATATCAGGCTGCTCAAAATACCTGATGGAGGATGACCTTCCCACTGCAGTGGTATTGTTTGTTCAACTCCAGCCTTACCATGAAGTTCCCCTGTAGCGAGACCGTGAGATGAGAGAGCTGATTCACACCTACGTGCTGCTTAAGGGGATGTCCTACATTGTCTACGCTACTCATTATTAACTTTTCTTTTGCATGGTAGTTTTCTGATAGCTTAGTGAGTTGAATCAGCTCATGGATGGGTCAGCTGGTCCTAGTATGAGAGTGGGGGAAGGAATGAGGTATTGGGAGCAGAGGGGGAATGGGACTGTGTTGTACCCATTAGCCAGCTGTTGGGTTGGCTCATTAATCTTGGGTACCTTTACCATTAATTATTTGGCCTTATTAAAATTATACTGCTTTTGTTTCTTAGCAGTTTTCTTATGTGTACGTTAACTAGGGTGTTGTTACATGTGCTTTTTCACTAGGCTTGGATGTTTTTAGTGCCTGCAGCTACAGCCAAGAAGTGGCTGAAAGGTTTTTTCCCACCTCTTTCCCTCATTGTGAGCTTACTAAAAGCAGTCACCTTAACATCTTGGTATGTAAACAAGACAAACAGATTTAGCTGAAGACTTAATACAGTGCAGTTAACTCCGAGGCCTACAATAGAATAAGAAATCGAGTTTATTGTACCTGGTTATTTCACAAAATTGTAAATGTAGGGGGGGGTTTGTATATTATTTGTGTAGCATTTTGCGTAGTGGGGGTAAGGCTGATTCCTGAATGGAAATAGTGCAGATACTTGAATTAATTAGATGCTTTATTTATGAATTACACTTTTGTGCAGAGAAAAAAAAAAGTGACATTTTAATATTTTAGTAATTCATTATATGTCATCAGCAGAAAGGCTGAGTTTGCTTTTGTATCTTTGCTTGTACAGCTAGTAGTACTCCTTTACCTTCAGCATAGCTTTAAAAGTCTGCATTGGTGGCACTTCAGAGCCACTAATTCATCTGTGAAGTAACATATCACTGCAGTTGTGAAAGTTATTGTGCTGTTTCTTCTACCAGTGTTTTTCTTGAGAATAATCATGCAGGCATCTCACAGTGTGCTTTATTTACAAAACCCAAACACACTACCTACAGCAAACCTCTCATTTCCTCTGTTAAATAATCGGGTTTTAAAGTGTAGCATGTGGTTTTGTTTGATATATATGGGTAGTATGTTTTCTGATCCTTCAAATGAGAAAAAGTTAACAATTACAAGACAGAATACTCTAGGCCAGTGAATCTATTCTTCAGAGAAATGAAATGTATTGAGAAAGGGATTTCCTTGTCATGCTTGTTGATTTTTCTTGTTTGTTTTTTGTTTTTTGCTGCCAGAGGGCTGCCCTCACAGAGAAGTGTTTTTGTCTGCTTGTTTCTAAAACAATCTTGTGTATGAAACACACTAGTTTTGAATTGGGCATTAATGGATTGTGTGGTTAATGCAGTGAATAAAAAATATAAAGCCTTATACAAAAAGCAAACTGCAGGGATGCTTGCTGCTTTGACAGAGCTGGAAATGATATACTATCTGAAACAGTGAGGCTACTATCTCTTGTTATCACAAAAGCCCAAATATCCCAGTGCGTCTGAGTGTGTCAGTTGCTCTGTGTCGGTTGAGCTTAAATCTCTGGGTATTTGGCACTGTGCCATGTTTTTGTTTGACAGCCCATTTGGATTTATAATGTCAATTAAGATTTGTAAATGTGGCCATGGCACCAGTACTTTTAAGCACCTTAAATTTTGTTAGGTTTGACATGCTTGAGTATTGGTGAAATAAAAATGCTTGCCTAAGGAAGCCTGAGTTTTGTATAATACCATTCATGGTCTCTTTTGACAAGTGGATGAAAGCTGCGAGGTTTCTGGGAGGTAAGCTAAAGTAAAACAGCCCACCAGAGCACATAGCAGTCCATGCATGTGTTGCAGTTTAACTCTTCAGAAGTGTTGTGATCCGTTTCTTAAGCCACAGTCAAAATCTTACCGTGAATTTGCAAGGCAGCCAGGTGCTAGTAATGTGAAGCAGTTATCATTTGACATGATGCAAGGTCTGTTCTTATTTACAGAAAGTGTCACTTGATGTTGTTTCCTTTTTTTTCTGGTTTTGCAGATGTGGGTGGTTGCAGTTCTTTCCGATCTCGCACAGATGTTGTCATTGTCTATTGTGCACAGAATGCTGCTCGGGGTAGTTTTTCAGAGCTGAAAAGGGAACAGCCTGTCTGTGTTCTCCTTGCTGCACGAAGTACAGCTCTGTGGGACAAAGGACTGCTCTTGCTTTTTTTTTTTTGACAGGATGTGGCACAGGTTCTTAAGTAATAGAGTTTTTACTTCAGCATTGGAGGGGTCTTCGGTCTTGAGGCCTCAGATGATACTTCTGGTGTTGCCACTGCCTTCCTACCTGCAATAAAGTTGAAATAGCAGAAACAGTGTTTTTATTCCATTTTATGGATTACATTAAATACATTGAAGCCAAATGTCACCTTCGGTCATGGGGGGTTGTGGATTGCTTTCCTACTGATGCTGGCAGTCTTCCCTGATATTTCTAAATTACTTACAAGAAATTCATACAGGAACTACCTGGATTGGGAACAAATGTTTGGTATAAATACACAGCAGCGAACTGTTATTTTCTACTAGATATGCTAGTACATGCAATAAAATGTGTTTATGACTTGGATGTTGTGATGGTTTGGGTATCCCCCGCCCCCTCCCACTTTTAGAAATCACCCAGACTAGACTCAGTCGGCTCTGGAAATGTGAATGAAGCTTATATTTACAGCTGGCACAATGTACAAGCAGATATTCACAGTATATACAGTTATAGACAGAAATATACAAGGTAAAAAAGGTAATACAAACACAATTCCCCTCCCAGAAACCTGAGTCCCCAGGAGGGGCTCTCAACCACCCCTCACCTTCCCCCTACCCCTCTCAACCTTACCCCAGTCCCAAGGAAGAATGGAGGTTCGGCCAAAAGGGTTAAAAAGCAAGGTGAAGCAGCCAAGCAAAGGAGGGTGAGGTTAGAAAGCAAGATGGAGGCCAGCCAGCAGCCACGAGCTCCCCAGCAGGCAAAGCTCCCCAGCGAAGAGAAGAAGCAAGTGCCCTAATCTGTGTTTTGCCTTTCTTCTTTACACATCCCAGCAAGACTGTGAGGGAAGTAGACCTCACCATTGTTTTCATTTTACAGCCTATCATCTAGTTCTTCTCACCAAAACATGCTAGCTAGGCTCAAACTAGCACAAGTGTGCATGTAGAGTAGCTGATTTATGCAGAACCTGGAAGGTTTCATGAATAAGTCAAAATGGTAGACTATCTTAAATTTAAAGAAAAAAAATGAGCACTGTATGAAGGCAAATCAAGTCTTACAAACCTGGACATTGGACTTTCCATGAGGACAGTTCTTTGTCATTGTTCTTTATTTTTGTATGTTATTTTCCATGTAGTCTTTTAATTTAGAAGTAACATAATTGTGATCCAGAAAGTCTGTAGAGTCTTTTTTTGGTTTGGGTTTTTTTTTTTGCAATGCCAGATTTTGTGATTCCATCTAATATTTTTGTTCTCTGAAAGAACTGTTTTGGTTCCTGCTGATTTTTATTCTGTTTTCTTGTGTAGTCCAAGGAAATAAGACTAACAGCTTTTCAAGTCCTGCTGTGTTACGTGGATATGGCAGTTTTACAGGATGAGTANAGGTCTCCTCAAAGCCTTCTCTTCTCCAGGCTGCAGAGCCCCAACTCTCTCAGCCTGTCCTCATAGCAGAGCTGCTGCAATCCTCTGAGCATCTTTGTGGCTCTCCTCTGGACTCATTCCACCAGTTCCATGTCCTGCTTGTGTTGGGGGCTCCAGAACTGCACACAGTACTCCAGGTGGGGTCTGAGGAGAGCAGAGTAAAGGGGCAGAATCCCCTCCCTTGCCCTGCTGCCCACACTTCTCTTGATGCAGCCCAGCACAGGGTTGGCTGTCTGGGCTGCATGTGCACACTGTTGGCTCATGTTGAGCTTTTCATGTTGAGTAGTTGGTAAATACTATTATTATCAGGGATTATGTGCAACCTTGAAAGAGTCCATCTTTGTTTTCAGGGCTTGTGTTAATTTGACAGAAGCATTAATCGAAGGGAGAGAGAAAGGGAACATTTCAAACGTGCCGTGCTGCCCGAGAGAAGTCATCTCTGTTGTAGGGCAGTTGTACCTATTTTCATGCCTGTCTCTGTATAAAAAAAAAAAACTGTGTGAAAAGACTGTGATTTTCATTAAGCATTGTTTTAGAAACCATTGCCTTTTCATGAGATAGCAATGGCCAGTCATCCTTTCACAGAATCACAGAACACTAGAGATTGGAAGGGACCTCCAGAGATTATTGTGTCCAACTGCCTGCCAAAGCAGGATCACCATGGGTAGTATGCACAGGAGGGGAGTGCATATGTGCGAATTTTGAAAGGCTCCAGAGAAGGAGACTCCACAGCCCCTCTGGGCAGCCTGCTCCAGTGCTTTTCTTCAATGTAGGCTTCTGTTCCACAGTGTGGCAAAGTTGAGGCATAAAATCCTCTTGCCGAAAGACTGGGCCTCTGACACTTTGTCTCTTGGGGTGCCAGTCCTGTGTTTGTAAGTTCACTATTAAAAACCCTTTTTTCGTGCAGATTATGAATGACAAAGTACAATGAGACAAATATAATAGTACAAAATAAAAGCAACAGAAGGTGCTCATGGTCTGTAAAGAATGGAAATGGTTGGTGGAAGATCTTGTTTCAGCCTTCACGTTGGTATTTTTATCTGAAAGTGATCTGATAAAAAAAATCTACTTGCTCTTCACTTTTTATCAGCTGTGTCTGGTCACTTTCAGGCATGAAACAGTGAAGGTATGATCTCTGTTGCTGGTTACCTGAAAACCTATTCATGGACATTCTCTTAGCTGAAGATCTGAGTGCTTTTTTTCTTCAACTTTAAGCGCTGCCAAGTGACCAGCCCCAAAATTAAAAATTAAAATAACTCAAACCCAGCATCAAATTGGTATTTTTAATCCTCGAGCAAACATTTCGGAGTTCACAGCGAGTGAAGTGGTATTTTAATCACGGATCAAGTTGCATAGTATTAGATAAGAAACTTTAACATGTAGTGGTTAGAGTTGACTTGTTACTAACTTCATAGCCATTGTATGGAGACAAATGACTAACTTTCAGGGTAATATCCCTTCTTTGTAAAGAGGCAGTGTAAGCTCTGCTCTGTCAGCTTTATCTGTCTTTTGTGTCTAGCGCAAGTAGCACTGTCAGCATTTTTAATGCAGGATTTCCTGTTCTGCCTAGATTAGTTATCGGAGTATGCTTTATGGAATTCACTTGTAAGATGTGTTTAGTAACAAAAGCTTTTGTGTGCTCCTATGTGCTAGTAAAACATTTCTGTTTTGTATACAAGTGTATGTACTCAAAGACAAGTTAGATATTTTTGAAACAGATACACATGGGTTGTTTGGGTTTAATGTTTTCAGGTGTATATGTCCCTGTTACTGGTGACAACTTCTGTTTCCCATAAAATGAGTGGGGATGAGACTGTTTCACTATGAAGTTACAGCAGCACTGATGAGAAAAAGGCAGGACATACCAAGTGTTAACAAAATAATCTGCTTTCTGTAGCCCAGTCTGCATTGTGCTTGTGGATCCTGTGCTTTGCAGTCTGCTTTGAATTTATCATGGAGTGAATATGGGTAAGAACATGTACCTGGGTGATTATTACAGAGTCACTGAGACATGATGACATGTGTCAAAGACCTGAGAAGGCATTTTGCTTGACAGTGTTAACTGGAATAATTTATCTATGTTAGTCTTTCTCATAGGTGGCATTTGTACAGTATGTGGCTTTGGGTGTAATTAATATACTCTTTAGTCTTTTAAAAGAATTAAACACAGAAGCATTTAGGTTTATCACAGCAAGTTCTAGTTCAGCAGTCAAAGAAGGTGGATTATGCCACATACGAATACCTTTGTTACTGTCTTGATCTTCATGTGTTTCTTTTTTTAACATGCCTTCTTTTCTCTCTTCCTAGGTGAAGCAGGAGCTGTAGTAGGAAGACCTCGTGGCTTGCAATCATGCCATTCCCCTTTGGCAAGTCCCACAAGTCTCCTGCAGACATAGTGAAGAACTTGAAGGAAAGTATGGCTGTTCTAGAAAAGCAAGATATCTCTGACAAAAAGGCAGAAAAGGTACAGTTGTGACTTTCCAATTTCTAAACAGTAATTGAATAAAGGGAAGAAAAGTAAATTTACAGTTGTTGAAATTGGGAGTCGTTTTGGGGTTTTGCACTCTGATAAAGGTGTGATGGTTTGTGAGTTGCCTGCTCCCCCTGCTCTTATGAAATCATTCAGACTAGACTCAGCCCACTGGAAGTTAAGGAATGAAGCTTTATATTCACATTTATATTAGTACAATATACAAGCAGATAGTTACCATATTTACAGCTACATACAGAAATACACAAGTTAAAGGAAATACAGAAACACAACAGCCCTCACAGAAATCAGAGTCCCCAGGAGGGGCTCCCAACCACCCTTCCACCTTCTTTCCACCCCTCTACCTTATCCCAGAGTTTGCCTTACGTGCATGGTGAGTTTGGAGGACCAGCAAGGGGGGTTAGAAGCAGAAGGATTAGTTACACAGAAGCAGCCCAGGGAGAAGCACAGACTCTTAACAGAGAGACACACACACACACTATCTTTTCTATATTTATGTTCTTGTTTTTATACATCTCAGCAAGCCTCTAAGTGCAGTAGCCATCACCGTTGTTTCCTTTTCACAGCCTACAATGTAATTTTTCTCATTAAAATATTCCAACTAGCCTCAAACTAGAACAAAAGGATAAATTATTATGTAACTTTGAACAGATGTATTTTGTGTAGGTTGGCTTTGCATTTTTGTCTACTTGTAGCTGATACAATTTAGTTTGTAATGGTAAGAGGTTGCATTATTTAATAAGCAGTTCACACCCATACAGTGCTCTGATGCTTATGCCCACCACAGCGATTTTACTACTGTGCAGTAGTTCTGTCTGTGCTTGTCCATGCACTTGTTTTCAGAGCAGAATCTTTGTTACTGAAAACAAGGAATTTTGTTTCTATGTCTGTGGATGTCAGTAGGGGATACATTTTTAACTTCCTTTGCCTTTTCCTTTAAGATGTGGTGGAGAGCTGCTGTGCTGGTGCAGTTTCCTTTAAATAGGATAGTTTGCTTCTTCAGAATCTGTACCTGTCAACAGTCATTTACTAATCAACTCATAGACTTGATAGCTTTACTAAAAATTGCCTTCAAGTTCAGCCTCAGTGCAGCTGCATCCCACCTAGTGACTCATTTAGTAGTGGTATTTACTGTTTAGATTAAACTTCTCATGGTAAACTCAGCACAAGGGCATAGATTTCAATACTGTCAAGAAAAAACCAGAGTGAAAAACAAGCAAAGCAGGCATCTCCTCCAGTCTACTAGCTTCTGAAGCAAGCTGTCATACCCTCCATGGATCCTCTTCCAGCATTAGCTGTTCTGTACCATCTCTGGTATTCTCAGGGTCACATGTAGGAGTTAGTCACAATCTTTTTCACGTTCATCAGTATTTTGAAGCAGAGTGTGGCCAGCTTCTCTGTGTCCAGTTTCAGCTAGGTGTGACACTGCTGCTTTAAGTGCAGGATGATCTGGCTCTGAACTGAATTGCCATCTTTAGCCTGATGCTCTTTACGGTCAGTATCTTCTTCCCTAGTGCTAGCATGCAGTATGTTGCAGGTCCCTTGCAGTGTACTATAGTATTTTTTCCCTGGTGTTTATTGATGGTGAGAAAGATGCTCTGGCCTGTGTGGAGGCTGGGAAGATTTTAATTTGCTGCTGCTTTTCTCCTTTTTCCTAATAAAGACATCTGTCAGAAGAGGAGTAGTAGGTGCTTTCTGAAGAGCCTGTGATGAGACGTGCCACTGCCTCCTTTATCTCAGCCTCATTATTAGTTTCTGGAGATGTGGCTTGATCTTAAAGTCTGTGCTCCTTTGTGTCATTTTTTTCTTAGACTTCTAATGGGGAACAGCTTCATTCTGTTGTCTGTAGACATGTGCTGTATCATATGTCTTTTCTTGGTGCCGTAGCTGAAGACGAGTCTGTACTATTTTATTCTTTTTGCTGGCCTTTAATTCCATATGTCCATCTTCTTTAAAGATCTTGTTTATGGGAAGCTGCTGCTTTGACAAGAAAAATATGCTCAGCCTGTAGAGTTATTTCTCCTCTTATATCAAAAGCGATACTTTCTGCTTGAGGGAAAAACGAAGGCAACCCATGTTCAGTAGGTTAAATGTGAGGAGACTTAAATGCTGACGTTCACAAGACTGAGATGGGTATGGTAGTACTGGCCTCTGTCATCACCTAAAGGAGACCAAGTGATGTATCTGAACATTCACAGCACCAGTGTCCATGTGTCCATACAGAGATTGTTCCTTGGGAAGCCAAGATGTCCGTGAAGGTGACTGTGGGTGTGGCAGTTTGCTGGTTTGACAGAGAAAGTTTTTCACTATCTTAGGGACCGGTTTTCACATCTTTGAGAGCAGAGGTCTGATGAAACACTCTGAATCTGTGCCCTCTTTCTGTTCAGTCTGTAAAAATGGAGTAACTTTGTAGTTACTCCAGCAGTAAGACAGCAAGGGTCTGAGCTGTAGCCATTATTAAAAAAGAAGAATGTCTGCATGCCCGCATCTCAATATTAGGCATCCTTTTATCTTTTACCGACCCTTTTATTGCTATGATCCTTTCTACAATGTACCTTTCCAGCCTCCTTTAGAGAAGAATTCTATGCTGATTAAAAGGTGAGTTCTGTGGCCATAGTGGAACAGAAATAGAAAAACTGACTGCACATAAATGACAAAAATTATTACCCTTTAGGAAAAGGGGAGAGAGTGCCAGAGTTCTTTTTATGTCATGCTATTTTATTAGTGATTAGACTTCCACAGAATATGCTCTCTCTGTGATTTCTCTTTTATTGTTGCCATTTCATCCAGGAGTGTGCTTTTGCAGCCTGTCAACAACAGTGAGCTTTAAAGGCCAAGCAGCATGGTACATATTCAGTATTGATTGCTGTTTCTGGTAAAGACACCCTTTTGGTGCAGGGAATACTTAATACCCTTACACTGCTTTGTTTCTTAATTCTAAGTGCACATAGTTGCATTTTTTTTTTACTACTTCTTCTGTTTACTTCTTACTATGTAATTTAAAATGTGTATGTAGATTAAAAAAACAAAACTCAGTACATGTTGAAGTGGAGGTTCCAACATTTAATCATGGCTTTAACTATTTCTTTCACCAAATGAAATTAATTGCAAATACTCTTTTGTTTTATACCTTCTGGCTGGTGAGTGTCCAAAGACAAATTACTACTTTTTTGCTGCAGTATCACATGGGGTTTGGTTTTAATGTGTAGTACACTGTAGTTACTGCCATGCAATAGCATTATGAAAGTATTGAGTTTGCTGTTGTGTAGAGGTTGCTTTTTGGCAGTTTGGTACTTGGAAATACAGATTTGTAAGAGAAAGAGACAAACAGTTTCCCCTAGAAATTAAAAGTGCAATTAATTATGTTTGAACAAAATACCTCATTTTTTTCAGTGCTTAGGCTGAAATTTAAACCCTTTAGTGGTTTTTACTAAAAAAATAAAGGGGATAAGAATGATTTTAAAGGCTTGGACAGTGTATGTTCCTGCATGAGCTTTATAATCAAAATGAAGGAGATTGTTTAAAGCAAAGTATGTGAAACCGGTCACTATGCCTCTTTATCAGTTGTGAAACGTTCTGCCCTGTAATACTGAAAAAGCTGTTTTATAAAAAGCCAAAAATCTGAAATTCAAAAAGTGAATTCTAGGTACCTGTTAATTTGCCTCTTTTTGAGTTCAGTGACTACTGGAGAAAAATTAACCAGGTAATTCTCCAGGTCATTTTGAAATGTTCTTTAAGTTTGTGCTACCTGCTGAGGAAATGAATTCTGATGTGGCTGTGAAAGCTGAACAGGGTTTCTCTGCTGACAGTCAGCCTTGAGTGCTGCGTCTCTGATTGCTTGTTAGCTGCAGTTTTGTACTGAGAGTAGAAGTGATAGCCTGCTGTCCATTAGGATTTCAGAAAAGTAACTGGAAATGTCAAGTTTATAACTAAAAAAACCCTGTTTTCCATTACTTGTATTTTTTCCAGCAAGGGGAGGAAATGAAGGGAAGAAGAAGGTAAACTTTTGTATGAAAGAGGCTTACCCTTCATGTAGCCCATTAGTTAGTCTTTTATTTGCATTTCTTCCTCCTCTTTGTCTGGCATCAGCCTTTATTTTGATACTACCAGTTCACTTGGTTTGTGGCACACATTTACTGTCGTGAAGGTAAATATTTACTCATGTTATAAACTTGCTCTTCCCTCCCTATCCTCTGACCTTGGATTAACCTGCTCATGCCAGCTCTCATTCTGGCTTTTGGATAATCATTTCATCCAGGCTGACTATTGCAGGCATGATTGACTCCACTCTTTAAGCTACCAACTTTGTACAGTGGCCAGCACACTGCATGTGTGGGACAATGCAATATGCTCGTTTGATTCTTCTGTCCAAATGTAATACATCATGTTGCCTTAGATCAGATTTCATGTAGTGAGTTAATGCTGTCATTTACAAAGCAGTAGAATTTAAAACTTGTTATGCTTGTGTGAGTGCAATTAATTCATGGCTGAAAGAAGCTTGAAGGTTAAGGAATCTGTCTTGCCTATGGTATGGAGCTGTTACTCAAGGGCTAAAAATGAGGCTTCTTCTGTAATTGACTGTAACTCTTTAATGACATATTCATGCTAAATACTTGCTGAAAAAAGATGTAATCATTTTTGGTCTTTAAATTGCTGGCACTGATGTAGATAATGGTGTATTTATAGAACTGTATGGGTTTGTGTTTTGAAATTAATCAGTTTGACTGGAATTATTAAAATTGTGTTTGTTACTTATGACAGATATTGCTCTAGTATCTGGCTGTTAAAAATATTACTGCTACTTTTCACTATTTTCTACTATTCATTAGTAAAAATATTCACCAAGCACAGGCTCAAAGGATGACCCTGGAAACTACAGACCAGTCAGTCTCACTTCTGTGCCTGGAAAGATCATGGAGCAGATCCTCCTGAAGGCTCTGCAAGAGCAAATGGAAAACCAGGCAGAGCTGACTGGTGGTAACCAGCAATGGCTTCACTAAGGGCAAATCATACCTGACAAATTTGGTGGCTTTTTGTGATGTAGTCACAGCTACAATGGACAGGGGAAGGGCAACTGATGTCGTCTACCTGGACCTGAGTAAGGCATTCGACTCTGTCCCACATGACATCCTGATCACCAAACTGGAAAGGCACAGACTGGATGGGTGCAGCACTCACTGGATAAGGAATTGGCTGGATGGTGGCGTGCAGAGAGTGGTGATCAATGGCACAATGTCCACCTGGCGACCGGTGCCAAGTGGTGTTCCTCAGGGGTCAGTGCTGGGACCAGTGCTCT
>WAAF01014280.1:80275-110976 GCA_013400475.1 Tricholaema leucomelas | reverse complement strand
GGTCCAGAGGAGAGCCACGAAGATGCTCAGAGGGCTGCAGCAGCTCTGCTTTGAGGACAGGCTGAGAGAGTTGGGGCTTTTCAGCCTGGAGAAGAGAAGGCTTTGAGGAGACCTTAGAGTGGCTTTGCAGTATCTGAAGGGAGCCTACAGGAAGGCTGGGGAGGGACTATTGACAAGGTCTGGTAATGTCAGGACGAGGGGGAATGGGTTTAAACTGGCAGAGGGGAGATTTAGGCTGTATGTTAGGAGGAAGTTCTTTACAGTGAGGGTGGTGAGATGCTGGAACGGGTTGCTGAAGGAGGTTGTGGATGCTTCCTCCTTGGAGGAGTTTAAGGCCAGGCTGGATGAGGCCTTGAGTAAGCTGCTCTAGTGGGAGGTGTCCCTGCCTATGGCAGGGGTTTGGAGCTGGATTCCAACCTAAACTATTCTATGATTCTATGATTTTTGTTTGTTGCATATGATAGATATTGCTCTATCTATCTGGCTGTTAAAAGTATCACTGCTACTTTTCACTATTTTCTACTATTCATTAGTAAATTATTCACCAAGCACAGGCTCAGAACTACAGTTCAGTTACATTTTTGTTTGTTACATATGATAGATATTGCTCTATCTCTCTGGCTGTTAAAAATATCACTGCTACTTTTCACTATTTTCTACTATTCATTAGTAAAAATACCAAGTGCAGGCTGAAAACTACAGTTCAGTTAGATTTTTGATGGATGTTTTCATTAATAGCGTTACTAATGTGGATAGAATTCCCATCCATAGACCTGGAGCCTGTTGAGTTAAATACTTCAGGACTGGCCAAGTGTTCCTCTATCACTGTGTAGTGTTTCTTTAAGAAAATGCAAGCATTGTTTTATAAAACTCAGTCACTGCAGCCATACAGCTCTAAGTGAAGTCTTTGCTATTTGCACTGCTTAGCATTTAGGGAAATAGTAAGTGTAGGACATATCAGTGAAATACCCTAGATACTGGAATTAAACCATCGTGGTTCATCACTGTAAAGGCATGCAGCTATTCTGGTGTGTCATTCACACATGTGACTTCATGGTGCCTGTTTTTATTTTCAAGTAATATCTTCCTGTCTTTGATAAAAATAGGGAAATGAGTACTTACTTTGTTTTTCTTTCTTCACATTTTACTTTTATAGTTTGACTCATCCACAAATGGTATCGATTGTCTGGCACCATTCCATTTCAAATGTCACTTGTCACAGAGTTTTTCTCTAAAACTCTTGATTGCTCCATGGTTACTTCTTAGTTTTAAGAATATATAAAAATGTAGAACATATACTTCTAACTATACTATATAGAATAAATATGTGTGTTCTGTGTATAAACAAAATATACCCTGCTTATATACCCTCCTGGAATATGTGCATTTTGTTTATATATATAAATGCTCTTACAAATGGTGTCTGATTGTTAATTCCACTTTTGCTGACTTTGGGTGAACTTCTCTATGCATTTTGATTTTTTTCCTGTGTAAAGACTTTTCCCTATCCCCTGCCCACCAAAGCAACACATTAGGCAATTACTTAGGTCTCGGTATCTTAGGAACTGTTTCGAGTAGTCTGCTTGGAATTTTTTAACTAATTTTCCACTTAACATTGATTTTTAATGTAACATATATTTTGGTGTAGCTGTCTAAATTCCATTCTGCATATGAAATGGCAAAATTGGTCTGTGTGTCATATATTTGGATGTTCGTGAAAAGCAAAACAGAGATCCTAGAACACATTTGTAAAAGTTTATTTCTAGTCATTTTGACATTGATGTTTACAGTTGAAGAGAAGGGAATACAGAAATGGTGTATTTGATGGCATTGTAATGCCTTGATTGATAGAATACTTTCAGAAGTATTCAGTAGTGTATCTCCAGAAATGATAGCTTGACCTAACTTGAAGTGAAATAAGCAAGTCTCTCTTTATGTTGAATCTGTTCTGACATTGCTACAGGTTGCCTAAAGAGTTTATGGGTTGTCCATCCCTGGACCTGTTTAGACATGGTGGGCTGTGGACTTGATCAGCCTGATAGGACTTTGAGGTTGGCCTTGCATGAGCAGGTGTTCAGACCCTAATGACCTCCTGAGGCATTTCTAACCTCAGCTGTTCTGTGTTTCTGTGTCTCTAACCATTACTTCCCACTAAAGCCATTTTTCATTCCAGATTCAAGTGAAGCACATTCAGATATGCAGATGGTCTTGAGAGGAGCATGAGAAATTTAAGCCCTGGTGCCTTCTTGTGGTGCTTTATTCTTTGTTAGGTTCTTTGTTCATGTTAGGCCAGAAGATTTTCTTTCAAAGCACTTGATGTTTGGAAACATGCTATTTTTTTTCTATCTTCTTTGTAAGCATTTCCTTTGCTCCAGTATCTTTCTTGGAATTGTGGTGAGAGAGAGCATAGCCTTTGAGTGTGATTATTAAAGTTTTGTGAGGACTCTGTTTTCTGGGGTTTTGGTCTGAAATTTCTCCACTGGCACTCTATTTGTAGGCATGCCCTCAGCATTGCCACCATCTTACTTAAAATAGGTAGCTATTTGAACCTCTGCCTTTCTTCCTCTTTCATATCCTTTCAAAATCAGTGTGCAGGGACAAACTGCAGTAGAATTGTTATTGCTCCTTCCTCTTTTCTTGGTAGCCACTCATCAAAGGCATCTCTTTGTGTCTCCACTTGTGACAGATGTTCCTGTTCTTTTCCTAGTAAAGAGATTTCTACTGAATTTTAAAGAGATAAGACAGTTGTGTGGCGTAACTACTGCAGCATGGCTTTCTCATTTTACATCTTCAAGAGCTGTCATGAATCTAAGGAGTTTTACCAAGCACCTGCTTCTTCCTGTCTTACTAACAGTGCACAGAAGATCCTTTGGAATTTTGATTAAGGAGGAGCTAACTGGGATTAGGAACTGCAGTTAGAAGAAGGAGGCAGCAGGGAATGGAAAGTTGTGGAGGAGCTAAAAATGATACAGAGCCTCCTTAAAGGTCATGGAATCCTGAACTTGCATACCTAGCAAGGCTGGAATGGCTTGGCAGGGATAGCACATGGGTCATGCTGATCTTGAGCCTCTCAAGCTGTAATGCACACATGAGGCATCTTTTTACATACCCGTTTTAAGACAGACAATATCCAGAAAGTGATTATTTTTTCATCTCCTCAATTTTCCTTGTGCTACCAACCACAAATACTTTAAGGTATATGCATACCTTGTTGTCAGGTTCATCTAATTACTAAAAATGAGCACATTCAGAAATGACTCATGCTTTTTAGGCACGTGAAGCACTAATCTGGTATCATTAAAGCAGCTATTTGTGATGACCATTTTCAGCGTTCTGCCCCTAAGCTATGTAAGCATATATATTGAAAGGAGTAATAGTTCTTTCTTCTTCATAACTGCTTCCACTGCTAAATGCTGTTACAGACCATTACAGCACCTTAGGAATTCCTTAAGCTGGCTTCCGTAACTTGAGAGGTCAGACCTGTCTGTCTTCTGTGAGATGAGCTTCAAATGGCAAGCATCTTAAACTTCTAATTGTCTTCTCTCTTGCTGTGTTCTGAGCATACCTCTTTCTGGTTTGCCAGTTTGTTCTGAAACACTGAGAGAACCTGAAAATTAAAGGAGACTCTCTCAGATTTTGTTTGTTGGAAAGGAAAAACTGCATCTGCACTGTCTGGAATGCGAATGTAGTACTTGATAAAACTTGATGAGTGCAAGATCTGTAGGAGGGATGCATTTAGTCTCTCTGAGCAGTTGACTAGACAGGCTTGTGTCTCTCTGTCATATTTTCTTATCTGATCCTGCCTACTGCTGTGTTACAGAATGGAAATTTTGTTGGATTCTTTTTGTCCTGTTGCTCTTCTTCAGGGTATTTTGAATGGGAAGTTTAAAGAGAGTCAAAAGGAAGAGGCTTTTACTTTTGTTCACTTGTCAGATAAATTGGATGTGTCTTGCCTTCTTAACCCTGCTGCTTGTGTGTTTAAAATAAAAAAAGAAGAAAGTTCTCTTTGCAGACAGTTTATTGTTTTCTTTACCACATTGTTATTTCCTGATTACTTTTCCTTTTCCCTCAGTGGATGTTCACAGATGTTAAGAATAATAGAGTGTGCAGTTACAAAGACTAATGACATTGTGCTCTAACTGTGTTCTTTTCCCATTTTCTTTAGGCCACTGAGGAGGTCTCAAAAAACCTTGTTGCCATGAAGGAAATCTTGTACGGCACAAATGAAAAAGAACCGCAGACAGAAGCTGTGGCACAGCTTGCTCAAGAGCTGTACAACAGTGGTCTTCTTAGTACTCTAGTAGCTGACTTGCAGCTAATTGATTTTGAGGTGAGAAGTTTGACATTTCTTATATTGTATAGAGTAACAGAAACACATCTGAATTCTTACCACTAAAACTGGTTAAGACATCTTTGGATTGAGACAAAACTATTAGAAGGAGAATTCATTGTGAAACACATCAGAATTCTTACCACTAAAACTGGTTAAGACATCTTTGGATTGAGACAAAACTATTAGAAGGAGAATTCATTGTGACCAGCATCCCTCAGAGGTCAGTGCTGTTTAACATCTTTGCCAGTGATATGGACAGAGGAATCGAGTGCACCCTCAGCAAGTTTGCAGGTGATGGGGCACAGTCAACTTGCTAGAGGAAAGGGATCCATCCAGAGGGACGTGGACAGGCTGCAGAGGTGGGCCCAGGCCAACATCATGACATTCAGTAAGGCCAAGTGTAAGGTCCTGCATCTGAGTGGGTGCAATCCCAAGCACAGCTCCAGGCTGGGTGGGGAACGGCTGAGAGCAGCCCTGAGGAACAGGACCTGGGGGTGCAGGGTGATGAAAAGCTCAACATGAGCCTGCACTGTGAGTGTAGCCCAGACAGCAACCCTGTGCTGGGCTGCAGCAAGAACAGCAGGGCAAGGGAGGGGATTCTGCCCCTTTACTCTGCTCTCCTCAGACCCCACCTGGAGTCCTGTGTGCAGTTCCAGAGCCCCCAACACAAGCAGGACATGGAACTGCTGGAATGAGTCCAGAGGAGAGCCGCAAAGATGCTCAGAGGATTGCAGCAGCTCTGCTATGAGGACAGGCTGAGAGAGTTGGGGCTCTGCAGCCTGGAGAAGAGAAGGCTTTGAGGAGACCTTAGAGTGGCTTTGCAGTATCTGAGGGGGCCTACAGGAAGGCTGGGGAGGGACTATTGACAAGGTCTTGTAATGACAGGACAAGGGGGAATGGGTTTAAACTGGAAAAGGGGAGATTTAAACTAGATATTAGGAAAGAGTTCTTTACAGTGAGGGTGGTGAGACACTGGCACAGGTTGCCCAGGGAGGCTGTGGCTGCTCCTTCCCTGGAGGTGTTCAAGGCCAGGCTGGATGAGGCCTTGAGCGACCTGCTCTAGTGGGAGGTGTCCCTGCCTATGGCAAGGGGTTGGAACTGGATGACCTTTGAGATCCCTTCCAACCTAGACTACCTAGAAAATTAATCAAATACCCAATACGCAGTCTGTGAATTTAGGCACATAAAATACATAAATTGAAGTAGGTAAATCTGTAATCCTGACGATACAGTTCTACTAAAATTACAGAGTCATTCTTAATTATTGACTACAGAAGGTTAATCTCTTGTGTTCTCAACTATAGTATTACCACTGCAGTATTACAATGCATGTCTGTATTCTCATCTCTTTCACTTACTTGGAAAAGTAAGAGAATTACTGTAACATTTATGAAGTATTGAAGTTAAAGATGATAAATTAACTGTCCAGCATTTAAAAAGAGAACTCTCTCTCTAGATACAAACTCTTTTGTGTTTTCCTTATCTTTTTTTCCCCCTTTTTATTAAAAAGTCACCAAAACCATTTTTTTGTTGATTTACTTCAGGATAGCAATACTTATTTATATTCAAATATATGTCTCTGCAGACCTCTGTCTGACATGGAATAATTTAACTTCCTAGTGCCATAGTGAAAAACTACCCTGTTTAGTTGTAAGAAATTGTAGTACAGTTGGAGTTCTTCCTGTTTTCCCTGGGGTCCCACAAGAAACTTGTGGTTGTCTAGGAAATGAGTTTAAGCTGGAAGAGGGGAGATTTAGGCTGGATATTAGGAGGAAGTTCTTTACAGTGAGGGTGGTAAGACACTGGCACAGGTTGCCCAGGGAGGTTGTGGATGCTTCCTCCCTGGAGGCGTTTAAGGCCAGGCTGGATGAGGCCTTGAGCAAGCTGCTCTAGTGGGAGGTGTCCCTGCCTATGGCAGGGGGTTGGAGCTGGATGATCCTTGAGGTCCCTTCCAACCTAAACCATTCTATGATTCTATGAAAGGGGCCAAACCCTATGTATCTCTACAGCCTTGACCATAAAGACATGTCACTTTAAGATTGCTTAAAACCGTTCTTATTCATAAACAAGTTGTTGACAATGCAAACAGCAGTTTAAGCTCCTATTGTACTATGGCATTCCAAAAACAATGGCTTTCTTCTCCCCCCCTCCACCCCACCCTAACTCCCTCTGATTTTTGTTTAATTGTAATACAGTGGTATTTTTTTCCCTACCCACACAACTGTTTATACCAAATATAAATCATTCAGGTTGTTAAATAAGCAAGGAGACCTGGGAAAGCTGAGAGGGAATGCTGAAATGTGATGGCTTTTGATTGCTGAAGGAAATCATGAAAGGAAATCATCTGGATTCTGCTGACCTCCAGATTCTTATCAGCTTGGTATTTACGCAGCCCAATTATTAACAAAGGAAACCTTCATTATCTTGTAGTAATGAAGGATGATAATTATTTGTCCAGGCTTACAGTCATTAAAGAGAACTCTTAGTTTGATTCTAAAGGGTCTTGAAAATATTGTGACTAGTTTCCTGCTTGTGGACTTGCTGTTGCTTGGTTATATAAGGATATGGCCATTCCCCCTTGAGTGTGAACAAGTCATTCACATTTTCTAGGGTGGACCACTTCTGCTCTTTCAGGATGGGCTCTGGCAGGCTATCCAGCTATTGCTGCTGCCTAGGCTGAATGTCAACACACCTGTTCACCACACATGCACTAGTTTCTCAGCTCCTACAAAGTCATGATATCCCATATCTCCATAGTAGGGGGTTTACTGCACTTGAAATTATTTCTCCATTACTGATGAAGATGGGAACTTGGTTTCCTAGTGGTTCTTCAACTTGAGGAGTAGAGAGTAGGTCTAGCATTTATTCCATCTGGTGCTCCACAATAGCTTGAGGTCATTCATCAGTGAACTAAACATGGTTTGTTGTTACTGTGTGGATTTGGTTTTTTTCTTGTTTGTGCATGAAGAACTACCAACTCATTTCTGTAGAAGGCTTCTTTCTGCAATGGCTATAAACAACTAATAGACAGGGACTTTGAGTCAAACTGTCTCAGACGCTTTTTAATCTGAGTGATATGGTAAGAAACCCCAGTAAATTAACAAAGGAAAACACAGAAAAAAATGTTGTGTTTTATTGAATAAAGACATTGACTGTCCAGGCCTTGCTGCGTGTGAAGGCTTGTTTAAAGTTACGTGCTTGTCTGGATGCTTGCTTTCCAAGTCAACAGAACCATCTCCTTAGCAGTCTTACAAACTTAGTGTAGCTGTGTGAGAGGTGATATTCCTTGGGGAACAGTTGGGTTTGGGTTTTCTTTTGGGGTTTTTTTTTTCTAATGAAGAAAAAACCCTGCAAGGAAACAAAAATGCCTTTTGCTCAGAAGACAATACTAGCACAGTGTCCCTCTCACCTCTTGCAGTCGTGACTGTTGGCACAGGGTTCAGGGTCTCTGCCCTTGTTAGGCCATGAGATCATTTTGTAATGCATCCTTCTAACAATCCCTGGCTTTGGTATTACTGCGTACCACTGTCAGTTCCATTCTGAGGATAATAAGGAAATGCTGTTCTTGCTGGTGGATCCAAAGCAAATTGTCAGATCCAGCGCAAAATTGGCAATGCTAGTGAATGAGAGTTGATGACTATATTATGTGGAGTTTGAGTAAAGCAATTTCTGGAAACACTGCTCTACTCATTGCAGAACAAAGAGTTCTGGTGTGGCTTTGGGCTGGCTTTCAATGGAATTGTAATTGAGAAAACAAGCATTTACAAACAAACGCTTATATCCTGAAAACAACACTCTAACAAAACTATCCATGGCAATTCACAAACATATCCTCCTACATTTCTATAGACATTTAACTTTTCCTTACATGCTTTTCTTGACATTGATTAAAAAACTGTAATTTGGAGTAATTGCTGTTGTTAGTAAAATTCTTGCTCATCAAATGTGCCCTGCATTTTGCTCAAAAGCTTACTGATGTTACTAGGGCATTTACAGTAGAGCTAGAGATGATACGGTCTTTGTGTGTAGCATACAGAGAACCTTTAGGTGGAGCTGCTTAACAGGCATTTATTTGCAAGCCCAGGCTTAGTACATGCTTGCCTGGGCTTTTTCTGGATTACAGCTAATAACAGAGTGTCCTGAAGTTGTCTTTATGGCAATCCAAAATGGAAAGTTCATTGTAGGAATCTGGCTTTCACATGGTACATGTGAATGACTGTGAAAAGTGTTTATAAGCAACTTTTTGTTAGATATCACTACCAGTTCTTATCTTCAGCTATGGTCTGACAGAAAAAGTAAATAGGGAGATGTGTGTGTATAAATATAAATTCATCAGAAAACATTCCCAGCGCCTTTTACACTGTCTGCTGCTGTCCTTGTGTAGTTTTCTTGTGTATAATCTGTGCTGAACTCCAGCATTCTGGCCTTATTTATAGTTCTTTTGTGCACTCAAAAATGTGAGACTTTCATTTTAGGTCAGTGGATGATTTATTTTTGTAGTTTTTAGTTTGTTTAACTTCTATAAGCTATTGTTTTAATTTGGGTGTTAACACTCCAGTCAGAAATGCTTTGCATGCTCTTAATGTGTTCCTCGACAAAGGTGGAGGATAATGGAATATTGAAGAAACCTGTTTCCAGGCAAGAGGACAGTTAGAAACTGGTATGTTATTAGCAAAAATAAATGTAGAACAATCCCAGGAGGTTAATGCTACATAGAAGCATCTGATTAAGCACCAACTGTCTTTCCTTCTTAATGTACCTCACCCACGATCTGGCTGCACTGTGATTTAACATTTTGAGTCCCTTGACGTGTTCAAACCGGGTATAAAGTAACAGAATATTTGATCTCTGTGCTCTGTGAGAGCACAGAGACTGACTGAGCAGAAGTGATCCAGTATGAAGGTTGGACTGGATGAGCTTCAAGGTCTCTTCCAACCGGATGTTTCTCTGATTTCTGTGTTTCCTGTGAATGCGTGAGGTGATGATGATTATCTCAGAAGGCAATGAATCAGAATGGTTTGGGATGGAAGGGACCTTTGTAAGATCATCTAATTCCAACCCCACTGCCACGGACAAGGATAAGCTTCATTAGATCAGGTTGCTGAAAGTCCCATCCAGCCTCACTTGCAATGAGGAGGCATCCACTTCTCTGGGCAACCACTTTCTGTGTCTCACCACACTCTTTGTAAAAGATTTCCTCTTTAAGTCCAATCTAAACCTGCCCTCCTCAAGTTTAAAGATGTTGCCCCTCTGCCACTAGAGGCCTTGGTAAAAAGTCTTGGTTTCTCTTATAAGCCTCCTTTAAGTGTTGAAAGGCCACAATAAGGTCTCCTTGGAGCCTTGGCTTCTCCAGGCTGAGCAACCACAACTCCCTCAGCCTTTCTTCACAGGAGAGGTATCCCAGCTCTCTGACTATTTTTTCGGCCCTTCTCTGGATCCGTTCTAACAGGTCTGTATCTATCTTGGACACCCTCAGAGCTGGATGCAATACTTCATGTAGGACCTCACAAGACCAGAGGAGAATCAACTCCCTCAAACTACTGGCCAAACTTCTTCTTATGGAGCCCAGGATACAACTGGGTTCCTATGTGGCATGTTTACATTGATGGCTCACACCCAATTTTTCATCAACCAGTATACCCAAGTTCCTCCTCCAAGGGCTTTTGACAGTCTCTTTAGTACTCTGGTCTGTTAGGGGTGTTAACTTGCTTAGTGGACTTCAGTATTCTGCATTTAACTGCTGCTTGTGTTCTTGACAGGGCAAAAAAGATGTTGCGCAAATTTTCAACAACATACTCAGAAGACAAATTGGTACAAGAACTCCCACAGTCGAATACATCTGCACTCAACAGAATATATTGTTCATGCTATTAAAAGGGTATGTGCACTGTGAGGTATCAATATGCTTTTACATGAAGTAACAAGCTTTTTAAGTCATGGAGTTCTGAAATGTTTGCATTATGCTTGGTTTGTGTATTTTTGTAATTTTGTTGTTGTCTTGGGGCCTGTAATTCCCCTAAGCCAAGAGAAATATGAGTAATATAATACTAAAAAAATGCTTTTATATGTAATATGACTGGAAATTGAGAACTGTTAGTAACCTGAAGTATTCTTACTGGGGTAGTGCAGACAATTTCTTTTCAGTTTACTGTTTGATCCTATTTAAACATAGTCATTTGTCAAGAGCTGAGGTCTTTTTTCCTTTAATCACTGTCATTTCCAGTTGCTGTCCTTTCCCCTAGTCTTAGTTTTGTCTTAGACTTTTTATTCATAGTGATTTATATTCCTGCGGTGACACAAATGCACCAACTCAAACATGACCAAACAAAGAGTGATTTGGGGCGTGTGGTGCATGCCAGATGGCTGTTTCTTCCTCTATTCTTGTGTGCTGGATACCGGAGAGTCATGCTGTATGTGCTTGTGTACGCAGAGCTGTGAGTCCCAGAGGTGAGAGGAGAAAAGCGTTAGAATGTTTTCATGTTAAAACAATGATCTCTCCATTTAAAAAGAATTTCTCAGGTTTCCAATAATATTAAATAAGAAATTTCCACTTCCATTTAAAAAAACCCTGCTATTTCAAGTACTAGCTTTCTGATTTGTGTTGAAGCTGCTGGGTAAGCTGCCTGCAGTGCATGAGTGCTTATTCCACAGACTGGGATAGCTACAGGATATATGAAAGGGCCATGCTTCTGTGTGAGGTACTGTCTTGTGTTACATCAGCAGTGTTGAGATGTGAGGACAAGCAAATGCATTTTTAACATTTAAGTAGAAAGCTTCACTGTGTTTTTCCTTTTCCATTCCCCTAATTCATAGTAGTCATCAGAGATGCTGACTTACCTGACATATTAGGGTTTTTTTTTTGTTGTAACAGCTTTACATTTACCCAGTCCTGGATGTTTGCCACTGGGAAGTGGATCATACAAGAAATTTTCTCTATGGAGAAAGTGTCTTTTAGTTCCATGTTGACTCCAAAGGTTTATCACCAAAAGGAATATTTGCTTAATTCATTGTCATTAATTAATGTCAGGTGATATTTTTCTAAAATTAATATTGTTTATTAATTTTGATATTCAGAACTCTTGCCACCCCTGAGCACTAATTTTAATGATAATTGGTTCTTCACACAGTTATGGAAACATTTATTGTTATTGTCTTGTCAGCCGCTGAGGCTTCTGATTCTCCCCAGGCTTCATGGAATGCTGGGAAAGGAGGCAGACAATCTCTGACCTTTTATCCTGTCTCCTCTGGTCAGTCTGTGTGTCTCCAAGACATTCTTCTCTTGCCAGGAGACATTCAGGTGCAGGCAGGATGTCTTGGAATGTGCAGTCTCAGCATGATGTCACACTGGCTATGCAGGCTGATAGCATGGAGGCATTTAGAGCCTGTTCCTGGTAAACTTGAGGCAGGCAGTTTCCAGGCAATTCACAATGCACAGAGGCAGTAAGCAACAGCAGCTGGCAATAGCAGGCACAGATACAGTGGCAGAGCACATATTATGTTTAGCTGCTTATCTCCTTTTATCAATACAGCCCGAGACTAATGGGTCTTTAGACACAGGATAACCAATCAGAGTGGCAGTTGGCCAAGCTTGGCCATATTAGATGAAGCCATAGGCTTGCTTTAGCCAAATCTGGGAAAAGCATAGGCCTTGCACAAGGCAGGCACAAGGTAAGCCTGTGTACCTTGTTTGCCACAGGGTGTAAGCAAGTCTGGGCAGGCCAGAGTCCTTAGACTCAGTGGCTCCAGGTTCTTTGTCCTCTTTCCCATGGTTGTTTCTCCCCAAAACAGAAGGAGGGAGAGCAGAAAAACATGTCTGGGCAGGCCAGGACATGGGTGAGCCTATTTTGGCCTATCAGGTCTACCATGACATTCATAGGAGACCTTATAGTGGCTTTGCAGTATCTGAAGGGAGCCTACAGGAAGGCTGGGGAGGGACTATTGACAAGGTCTGGTAATGTCAGGACGAGGGGGAATGGGTTTGAACTGGCAGAGGGGAGATTTTGACTGGATGTTAGGAGGAAGTTCTTTACAGTGAGGGTGGTGAGACACTGGCACAGGTTGCCCAGGGAGGTTGTGGATGCTTCCTCCCTGGAGGCATTTAAGGCCAGGCTGGATGAGGCCTTGAGCAGCCTGCTCTAGTGGGAGGTGTCCCTGCCTATGGCAGGGGGTTGGAGCTGGATGATCCTTGAGGTCCCTTCCAACCTAAACCATTCTATGATTCTATGATTCCATAAGTACTCTAGGTTTTATTTCCCCTGCATTGTGGCCCTGATGTTGGAGAAAGACACATTTAAATGTTAGAGGGACAAAATGATTATTAGTTGTAGTGTAACACAAAACATTGATTCAGTGGTTCTTCAAAATAACTCCCAAAAGAAGGCAAAGCCATTGGAGGTGCAGATAGGAGAAACTGCTTTCTCAGCATGGTCTCATTGATATGTGACTGAACAAGGCCTCTAGCATACTTGTCCTCATTTTTAGTCTGTATTGTCACTCTTCAGAAAGTGTTATTCTGACAGGGATTGTTGCAACACACATTCAGGATGTTTGACACGGGCATTTAGTTAGCCTTTAGTGACTTAGATGTAACATCTTATATCCAGCTAAGTCAAATCTATGTAAATTTAAATGATGGGAAGAGGTGAAAAATGTTCAGTAGATTTCAAATCTTCAGGACAGATTAAATGGGAAAGTATCACAGGGTTTAACATGAAAATTAGAGAAAGTTTTTGTACAGTAATACAGATAATGCTTAGTGTGCACAAATGACACTTTGTGTCTGAATTATCCTCCTGAATTTAAACCAGCTTCCAGTGGTGTAAGATGGAAAGATTCTTTAGCTGGGAGGCAGGAAGGTATATAAGAGGCTTTGCTCCTGAACTGGATGGCTAGCAACAGATAGAATTTTTCTGTCAATTGGGATAGCTTATATTGCAGAAGGAATTCTTGGCTTCATAAGGCAGGTCAGTCTTCATCCAAGGTCCTACTATTTGCTAGCTTTGGGAAGCAAGACACTAGTAGCAAGGATGAGGGTGCATTTCTAACAAATGTGTCTCAGACACGCTCATGTGAGATTTTGGCAGCTGCTGTTGATGTATGCTAAAATCAACTGAGAGAATCCTGGAGTATTTGAGCAAGAAATACTGCCAAGGAAGTGTAGCAGCAGTTTCTGAATGAGGCCACCAGGGATGGTGTCATCGTTTCCATCAAAGCAGTGATGGACGTGTTCCAGGGGATTTGTAAGAAGGTGAAGATACATTGCTAGAGGCAATGCTCAGGCACAGAGATGTTCAGTATTGTCCTTAGGATCAGAGGATGCTGTCGCCAGCATTTCAGGCTTGAAGCCTGTGATGTATGGAGTAACTGTTGATGCTGGGAAATAGTTTAATGAAAGGGGAAGCTCAGATTTGTGTCCAGTATTGTTAACCTTTTTATGTTCTCATCATGGAGAACTTCATGTAAACTGCTGTCATGCTTAAACAAGCTGCTTTCAAGAGAAATCATCTCCAGGTATCTGGAATTCCAATATGAACAAAGAAAACCGATTTTGGGTATGAAGGAAATGTTTTATTTCTCAGTTTTGAGTCATTTCTTTTTGACATTGGCTACAGTTTGGCATTTAGCTGTCAAAGATTTCATTAAATTTCGCAGAAGTATTTAAAAGTGGTGTTTAATGCAGGAATAAGTACCTTGAACGTGCTGAAGTTTTGTAGTGAGCAGTGTGGTGGTGGTAGAGTGCTGGCATGTGAAAGTATTTGTAAAGAACCTTGAGGGTTTATTTTCTTGTTTGTGCTTTTTTTACTTAGGTACGAATCGCCAGAAATTGCTCTAAATTGTGGAATAATGCTTAGGGAATGCATCAGGCATGAGCCACTTGCAAAAATAATCTTGTGGTCAGAACAATTCTATGATTTCTTCAGATATGTGGAAATGTCAACATTTGACATTGCTTCAGACGCATTTGCCACGTTCAAGGTAATTTACATACAACGCTGGAATTAACTGTTTGTGTAGTTCTCTGTTATATGAACTCAAGCCTAGAGAGAGGAGGAAAAATACATGTGATACAGATGAGTAAGCTGGACACTGTTCTTGTTTCTCAGAGTGCAAGCTATACCTTTAACTATATCTTCTGTATTCCAAATAAGTTTTATTCTAGAAAACAAGAGGTAAAATACCATGCATTAAATGAAAATGTGCAATTCTATGCAAGGAGCCTTTAAATCTGTCTCCAGCTCCTCAAGTGAGCAAACTCCTTTTCATTCTGCTATGAACTCAAATGTATGTGATTGTGATACTTTGGGGATATTTTCTGTTGTCCTAAGCCAATCAGCTATAGGACTTCAATCATAATCTGTATTAAATAATAGGCCTTAACCTTGGTTATGTATAGTTCTGTGCAGAGCATTGCCTTAATGCATCAATTACTTCCTCAGTGATAATTCCACAGGCTGTTGACCTATGTGAATTAACATAACACATCACAGACCTTTCATAAGTGATACCAAGATCCTTAGCAATGTCCAGATGACTGCATTCATGTCCTAAATGTCTAACAAGGCAGCAAAATTTTCTGTTGAGTGTCTTACGTGTGCTCACATTTTAATGAGAGTGTATATGTACTATTTCAATATTTTAATGAATGTAACTGACTTTATGCTTTTTTACAGGATTTGCTTACAAGACACAAGCTGCTAAGTGCAGAATTTTTGGAACAACATTATGATAGGGTGAGCAGATATCTTTAAATGTTCAGGATTTTCTAATGCTGTGTACCTTATTTGAAGAAATCCGTATCTTCACTATGTGCTTAATTTCGTTTGGGGGAATTTTCACACAATATTGAAACATTTGAACTTACAGTAGTTTCTGCCAAGTGGCAAAATTAAGATCAAAAAGTTGTTGAATCTTGAGAGTGTAAAACCGCAAGGTGGCAGAAATCTGTGAGTTGGTTTGATTTTTCCACTAGAGGGAGCCCTTTCCTTGTCTTAAAGCTTCAAGCCGCACCAACCAAAGAACATGAGGTAGCCTTTCTCCGCCTGATGGGGGCTCCACGAATTTAGTGCCAGGAGCTATTGTAGCTAAGGAAATAATGAGATAACTGCTTCCACCGCATAGCAATCTAAGCAGTAAAGGCTCCTGAAGGGATAAACTGAATGTTTTTAAAGCACATGCTCTTTTTAAACAGCGGTGAGGAGAAAGGAACCTACAAAGATTTCAGATTTTATGTTTTTGTTATGGATTTGCATCTCCTCCAGTTTATTGTAATCGTTTGGAAGAGGAGTGTGGATGACACTTGGAGAGGTCCTAATCTTGTTCTTTAT
This sequence comes from Tricholaema leucomelas, assembly GCA_013400475.1. NCBI lineage: Eukaryota > Metazoa > Chordata > Aves > Piciformes > Lybiidae > Tricholaema lacrymosa > Tricholaema leucomelas. The sequence goes on along the minus strand of WAAF01014280.1, from coordinate 95,319 downwards.
TGTGTTTAGTTCTTCAGTGAATATGAGAAGTTACTCCATTCAGAAAATTACGTGACAAAGAGACAGTCACTTAAGGTAAGGCAGTTTGGTTTTCTTCCTAAATGTGTAGTTAGAGAATTCCTTTGATTTCAAGAAGTGAAATGGTTTCAATAACTGCCTGGGATAGTGTTTATTTTAATCTTTATATGTTTTAATTCTTCGAATCATCTACTTTTCTTTAGTCCAGTTCTTCCATTGTTTAGTGTCCAGCACACACCAAATCATTTCAGTGCTCCCTGCACTTAGGAATTCAGGGCATTAAAAGCACTTCTGAAAAATTTTCTTATGTCCACTTTTAGCTTCTTGGTGAATTGTTATTGGATCGACACAATTTCACAATTATGACAAAGTACATCAGTAAACCTGAAAATCTCAAACTAATGATGAACCTTCTGCGAGACAAGAGTCGTAACATTCAATTCGAGGCCTTTCATGTGTTTAAGGTATGTTTAAAACGCCATGCAATAAAACTAACAACGAAAGAACCCCACCAAAAGTTGAGCAAACTACTTAGCTGAGCCTAAACAGATTGTTGTCTTAATGTCTGTGTGCTAGTTTGAAGCTAGCTAGAATGTTTTGGTGAGAAGGACTAGATCATAGGCTGTGAAATGAAAACAGTGGTGAGGTCTACTTCCCTCATGGTCTTGCTGAGATGTGTAAAGAAGGAAAGGAAAACATAGATAAAGTCACTTGCTCTCTTTGCTCTGGGCTTTGCTCTGGGCTCTTCACCTGCTGGGGAGCTGAGGCTGCTGGCTGAACTCCATATTGCTTTCTAACCTCACCCTCCATTTGCTTTTTGGCTGATTCACCTTTGCTTCTTAATCCCCCTGGCTGAACCTCCATTCTTCCTTGGGACTGGGTTAAGATTGAGAGGGGTAGGGGAAAGGTGAAAGGGGTGGTTGAGAGCCCCTCCTGGGGACTCAGGTTTCTGGGAGGGCTGTTGTGTTTCTGTATTACCTTTTTACCTTGTCTATTTCTGTCTATAACTGTACATACTGTAACTATCTGCTTGTCTATTGTGCTAGCTGTAAATATAAGCTTCATTCATATGTCCAGAGCCGGCTGAGTCTAGTCTGGGTGATTTCTAAAGAGTGGGGGGGCAGGGGACACCCAAACCACCACATTTCTTATTTTGGAGATCTGCCTTAGAGGCAGCCTATGATCTAGTCCTTCTCACCAAAACATTCTAGCTAGCTTCAAACTAGCACAGTCTGTTAAGCAGTTAAATAAAGAGAGAGCTAATGTTTGTCTGTATCATGCTCCGTCTTTACAAATAGCTCTCTTTGTAGCTTCACAAAACTTTTTAGAAACCACTTAGGGACTTTCATATGATTGCCAGTGTAATTGCTCTTAGAAAATTGTGGAATCAAGAAGGATGAAGTGCAGTAAGGTAAAAAGGAATGCATGATTTCATGGGAAATCCTGAAACATCCCTAAGTTAAAAGTGTTTTGATTGTGCTGCAGGATCTGTGAAACATGATAGCATGTTTTAGTCAGGTCACCAAAATTTGAAAGCCTAAATTGTAATTCATACATTTTAGCTTTTGACTTTGGAGCAGACAGGCAAATGGCTTAGAGTGTGGAGATAGAACCTGACATAGGAAATTTCAGTGAACTGGAAGATATACATCTGATGTTGTATGTAACATGAAACCATGAGCTTACTACAGAATTTAACTGTCAGGTGCCTTCAGTGGTTTGTGCAGAGGGTAATCATGGCTGAGCAACTACAGATCTGATTTTCCTTGTTACTGGTGTTAAGCATCTTTTAGTTAAGAAAAAGAAAAAAGAGGAGTAATTTTACTTTAAAACTGGCATGTACTCTGTTATTTCTTTCCATAAAAATACTGCACGTGGAACAATTGAAATGTCATTTGTAGTTAGTCATCACAGTGTTCAGTACCCCTGTACTCAACACTGGCCAGGCCACACCTTGAGTGCTGTGTCCAGTTCTGGGCTCCTCAATTCAAGAGAGATGTTGAGGTGCTGGAAGGTGTCCAGAGAAGGGCAACAAAGCTGGTGAGGGGCCTGGAACACAAACCCTATGAGGAGAGGCTGAGGGAGCTGGGGTTGTTTAGCCTGGAGAAGAGGAGGCTCAGGGCAGAGCTCATTGCTGTCTGCAACTACCTGAAGGGAGGTTGTAGCCAGGTGGGGGTTGGTCTCTTCTGCCAGACAACCAGCAACAGAACAAGGAGACAGAGTCTCAGGTTGTGCTGGGGGAGGTCTAGGCTGGATGTTAGGAGGAAGTTCTTCACAGAGAGAGTGATTGGCATTGGAATGGGCTGCCCAGGGAGGTGGTGGTGTCGCCGTCCCTGGGGGTGTTCAAGAAAAGCCTGGATGAGGCACTTAGTGCCATGGTCTGGTTGACTGGATAGGGCTGGGTGCTAGGTTGGACTGGATGATCTTGGAGGTCTCTTCCAACCTGGTTGATTCTATGATTCTTTTGTTGGTGAGATTTAACTTAGCCTTCTGTTTCCTACAGTTATGCTAACTGCCTTTTATTTTCTTGCAGGTGTTTGTAGCCAATCCTAACAAGACGCAGCCTATATTAGACATCCTTCTAAAGAACCAGACCAAACTTATTGAGTTCCTCAGCAAGTTTCAGAATGACAGGACCGAGGATGAACAGTTTAATGATGAGAAGACCTATTTAGTTAAACAGATCAGGGATTTGAAGAGACCAGCACAGCAAGAAGCTTAATCTCCAATAAACCCTTAAAATATTAAATGCAAATTCAGCGTTTGCTGTTAGATATTCAGCATCAGGCACTCTTATCGATTCATGAGGAACATTACTGCTAATCTGCTGTTCAGTGAACGGTTTTTGTTTTTCTCTTTTCTTTTTTAGTTCAAGTTGAAAAACATAGCTGCTGCTTTCTTGCACAATGTGGACTTTCTCGATATTTGTGTCATTTCAGAATTCAAAGACACTGCTTGTTTTAGGAGTCCTGAAAAGAGAGATTCTAGGTTCGTGAAAGCAAACATATAGATACTAGTTTGGTTTAGGAGAGAAGGTGTTAATGTAGTTAAGTAACAGGTTGCATGCTTGCAAATCTGAATAAATCTGTATGTTTGCACTTACCTTGTTTGAGATATGAGCACAACATGATCTGTGCATACCTGGCACCATAGTATAAGATTATATGCCTTGATTTAAGAAAAAAAAAAAGTTAAAAAAAAGTGCAGTGCTTTCTTTGTAATCAAAGGGGAAATGTATCTAAGATGTGAGCTTATTGGGATAAACAGTTGTCTTGCAAATAAACTGATATTGAAACTTAGCAACTTTAAAAGAGTGAAATCTCCAGGTTCATAAGGAAAATGTATATATGCCTTTCACTGCTTTAGAGTTTGGGTTTGGTTTTTTTTTTTTTTTGGGAGATCTGATTTTTCTGAGAATTGACTTGTAAACTTGGAAATATGTTCTAAGGGGTTTTGTTAATTTTACTTTAAAGGTATTTCAAATAGTAGACCTTAGCAGTGACATTTTGCATTTCATTTCAACAAGGCTTGCTGGTTTCTTTTGTATATAACTCCTAGGCTGCTCATTTCTTTAAAATATGATTTAATTTGTACAGCAGAGGAATGTTATTGTATTAGTCTGTAACTATTACCTAATATTGAGTTTTGCAAAATGAATGCTCATATGTAATTGAATACTTCAGATCACATGGAAATGCTGATTTAATAATCTTAAGTACTGCAGCATTAAAAGGAAAACAAACCCACCAAACAAATTCTTTGTATTCGCTTATCTAATGGGGTGCTATCAATTAGGGTAGGCTGAAGTAGAGAACTGGAACCCTCTATGCTGTGTTCTTACTGGATAATGTTGGCCTTATTCAATTAAACTGGCATTGTGCTCACCAGCTCTGCAAATGGCAAAGTTTATGCTAAATTAATGTCGATTCCTCTTATTTCTGGGGAGCCTGCAGTGCATCATTTCTTCCTTACTGTAAATAACTCAGTACAGTAGTTGTGTAAAGGAGTGGTTTAACTCCCTCTGACTTCAAGAGACAATTTCATAGATGTCCTAGCCTAACAAAATTAAATCCTTCTGTTGATTTTGTTCTTTAATGCTGCAAACTATCAGTATTTATAGAAGCAAAAAAAACAACTGATTTTGCACCGTGGTTTTGTTACTGTGACCATACAAAAGGAATCTACTAAATATAGCTAAATGATGTTATTAAAATTGTATCTGTCCATCCTATAGTAATGCTGAGGTCACAACCAGGCAAACTTACCAATTGGAGTCTGAGAGTTCAAATTATGCATGGCTGAATCTGATTGTGGATGCTATAGAAAATGTTTGCTGCTTCCTGTCCTCTTCCCGATTAAAATATTTCACAATCGGCAAGATGAAACTCCGAAGTGATGCCTAAGCCGATTTGGAAGCCTTCACAGGGGAAGTCAAACAGCTCCAGAAAGCGGAGCCTTTTCACTCAGTTGTTTAAAACTGCTCTTCACATTCTAATTGGTCTTTTAAAGGTTCTTAAGGTGTCCTTTGCAAACCAGTTTGTTTTGCCTCCAGAAAAGGAAACTGCATACTCTTACTGAGGGTCACAGGCAAGCAGAATTGGCCATGAGGCAGTATTCCAGTACTAACAGGCTATAATGTTTCGGTCTCTGGTAGCTGAGTGGAGGAAAAGATGATTTGCCAAGTTACCGTAACACCTAAGGCTTCCTCTTTAGAAAAACGTAGATGTGCTAAAGATTTATATATGTAAAGAAGTGAAAACATTTGGGCAGGAAGGGAGGTTACTCTCTATTAGGCCTTGGTTAAAATGGCTATGGTGACTTTTTTAGTATGTGGAAACATTTGAATGTTGGCTTTCCAAAAGAAGTTGTATTTAAATTAAAGCTCATTGGATGTGCTCTTCCTATTAAAATAACCCTCTTGTTCTGGCAGTGGTTTCTTCTCTGCTTAAAGGCTGAAGTGTGTTTCTAAAAGTTATTTAATGTCAGCGGGTTTTGGTTTGGCTTTTTCCCCCCCCCCCTCCTTTTTTAATGAGAGATGTATACAGTTGTAATTCTACTTCTGTGGTAGCATTTAATTTCTCCTGAGGAAAGTGGCATTTCTTACACCCCAAAAAATCTGGCTGGCCCCATAATTTAAATTGAAATAAAATTTTGAAGAAAAATGTGTGCTCTTTAATGTGTCACTGAAGAAGATCAGGGGTTTTGTGGGTGTGTATCTCTGCTCCTTCATGGCCCTAGGAGGGTTCAGCTTTCTCCATTTTTAAAGTCATGAAAAACTCGGGTTGCAAAAACATTTGTCGTGGAATGAAGACAGAGTGCTGTATTAGAGATACAATCGATGCTAGTTAATTGTTGGTAGCCTCTCTTGCCTATTTGTAACACTTTGTTGATTCTATTCTGGTTTCTTCTTGATCAGGGGCAAAGAGAGATGTTATTTCCTGTGTCATGTCTAGAAACAGCATTTGGAAGTGAATCCTCAGTAATTCTGAGCCCTGCTCTTCTCGCTACATTTCAGGAGCCGAAAGTGTGTGCGCTTGGTAATGCTTCACTTAGGAAATCCTGTGGTTTCCTTGGGTTTGAAGCTATCAGCCTCTGGTTTAAATAGGCAATACCCCAAGTTAGAATGGTGAATGTCAAGACAATATGTTCCATTAAAGAGAAAAGCCCAAAATATTCATTAGCTTTTGATGCAGATTCTCCAGAGCATTTTGTTTATAAAAATGACAGAAGAAGTCAGATTTCCTGCTAGGAACATGCTTACCTTGCAGACTAAAATAGTTGGTCTTTTGCAGCCCTTGCTGTAGACTACACCTGTCTGAGCCTTCATGTAAAATGTTAGTATTTTTCTCCCTTGCTGACAGTAAGATCACAAGTTAGAAGATGAAGGGTAATTGTTACCTGTGATCAAACAAAGTACAAATGTTCTTTGAAAGAAAGAGTGCTCAAGCTGGGAATTCGGCAGGGTATCTGGATGAAATGGCCCTGGTAGGTGGGGGCATGGGAAATCCAAGTAGATGTTGCACTGACTACTTAAAATCTGTTTTCCCTGCAGAGCTGATGCAGAAGGACAAGGACCTGCCTTACAAGCTGCCATCGCTAGAAAGTGGAGTCAGAGCTGCTCTGGGAGCCCATGGGAGCAGGTATGGACATAGCTGCTTCCAGCAAGAGCCAAGTCATTCCTACCAGACAACTTCATTGCTTTTCCTTTTGCTGCTAGCCTTCTGTCCCTCGTTCTTATTCTAGACCTGCACTAGCTGCTTTGTTGAATGATTGTCCTGCCCATATTGCTTCTCCTTACATGGCTTTTCACTTGAGCTGGTGCCATCTGTTCAGTGCAGCACCTATATTTTCTGCCATTGTTATAGTTATTCCTCATGATACATCTCTACTCTAAAGGTTTTGGTCTCCATAAGGCAGTTTTAAGTGCTGTTTCTTTTAGCTTTTCAGTATACCATAATTCAACTCAATGGTTGGTATCACAGAGAGGAAAAACAACCCACTTCTTTTGCCTCTTACCTCTTTAAATCACTGCTCAGTGTCACCTGAGCACATCAAACTTGTGAAGATTTGTTCCTGCTGTAATCTGTGGTTATCAAGTGTACCTGTGTAGATTCAGTTTATATCCCACAGGACTCAAGGCAGGTCAGGATGTCAAAAAGACCAAAATATAGAAACAACTTAAAGGGAGGAAGGAGAGGGACATTTCCATATCTTGCATTCTTTGTAGGAAATTGACTGTCATGAGAGAAGAGACCTGTTCTGCTTCTTATTTAAAGGTATCTTGACTTTTCTCTGTTTAAAAAGCACCACAGAATTACACAGGCATTGAGACTTCAGTGTGTTGTGTTCACAACAAAATACAAAGGAAGGCTCTTTTCAGAGAACTCATACTGGAGATTGTGGTTTGCATAATAAAAGTAAGTGTAGTTTGTTTTCTTGTCCAGAAATACCCTGACTAGATCTTGCTTTCTGTCACCTTTTATGACTGGCCCCTTCACACTAAAGCTGTCCTCACTGCCTATTGCAAGAGAGTTTTCCATTTGTACCGTGGTGAGGCTGAGTGTAACTCCAGTGTGGAGGTGACCCTAGCACAGTTGCCTTGTGTGATCCTAATAAGGCATTGATCCCACTAAGGGGTTGATCAAGAGGGTGTGTTAAGAGTGAAGAAAGATAACCAAGATTCAATAATATAAGGATACAGTGAGACATGTTTTAGTGGGAGTGGATCTGTGTGGAAAAAAATAAGTGCTAAATGTGTACATGCTGCTTCTTAGGTCTGGTGGAACCCTGTCTGTGTATGTACTATTAAATGTCTGCTATTAAGATAAATGTGCCCAAAATTAAATCATTAGTAGGTGCTTTTCCATTTCTTCCCCAACAGATTCCTTGTACCAAGCTGTCATGGAGGTTCCTGTTAACAGTTCTTGCTCATTCCTCTTGAGGCAGCCTTTGGGAATTTGCCTTGCATCACAGCATGAAGAAACTCAGGGTGATGAAAAATGTGAGTGTTGCTTAATAAGGATCTACTATTAAACCAGGTGTTGAACTGAATTCAGTATTGCTTGATGTTAGAGAGGATTAAATTTGCATTTAATTTGAGGAAAAAAGCCACAGCCTCAAGTTGTGCCGGGGGGAAATATAGGCTGGATGTTAGGAGGAAGTTCTTCACAGAGTGATTGCCATTGGAATGGGCTGCCCAGGGAGGTGGTGGAGTCACCATCCCTGGGGGTGTTCAAGGAAAGCCTGGATGAGGCACTTAGTGCCATGGTCTAGATGACTGGATAGGGCTGGGTGCTAGGTTGGACTGACTGATCTTGGAGGTCTCTTCCAACCTGGTCGATTCTATGATTCTTTATGGATGGTTTTTTTAGGGCTGTTTCAAGAATGTTCTGTATTCTAACATTAGTAAACCTTTGTACTGATAGCATCTAAGTAAGGCATACAGTATGCGTAGTACAGCAATTAAACAACTGAAGTGTGAGCAAGCCAAGTGGTTATAGCTTCTACAGATTGTATGGAATTCAAATGTGTCACTGAGAGAAGTCTGACTGTATTGCAGACTTCTAGACAGGTTGGGAAACAGTCTGCACAGACTGAGAGGTGCAAAGGTTTACTTGGCTGTGAAACTTAGCTTGCAGTAGCTGCATTTCCTCATCTTTCTCCATCTCTGGAATTACAGAGTGCTGGGTCATGCCAGCTAGTATCTAGTGACAAAAACCCAGTATTTAAGGATTTACAATAATATCACATTGTTAAATAAAGCATTTTTGCCCTAGAAATTGTTTCTGAAGTACAAGGACCTCACAAACAAAAGCAGTGTCTTGGCAGCAGTAGGTTTTTGTAGTGTTTCTTCAAACTGTTGTAACAGCAGGGAAATCCTTTAGGCTTAACTTTGTGATGGTGTGCATACTTTATGTTTGTGGAGCACAGACATGCAGATTAGGGTTGAACCTTAGTTGTAAGTTGTGTCAGAGCAGTGTTCTAGAAAGAAAAAAAGCACAGATAAAGCTAATAACATCAGAGGAACAGTTGTAAACCTTCAGAGAAGCCTAAAATGAGTTCATTAGGGGCTGTGAATAGCTTATCACTGTCTCATTTAATGGAAAAGATGACATGATTTGCCCTACTGTGTTGTAGGCTGTCAGGGTGTAATATATGTAATAGGGTATGCACTATACAGATAAGACTGGAAATTTGGCTTCAGTTTATCTAATGTCAGAAACGGGTATTTTATGAAGCAAAAGGGTGAAAGAGCCAAGAGGGACAGTGGCTGAAAGTATTCTGGCTTCTGGGTGTTATTTGGGAAGCTGGAGCACAGCTCTTCATTTTCTACAGCCCATCTTCCCTTCTCTCGGGTATTTGGCCACTTTGGGTGAAGCCTGCAGGTGGAAGGGGGGAGGCATGGTGACAAAATGCAATTGTTAAAAGATCTGATGTCTCACTGCTTACTGCTGCTGTACCTTGTTCAAACGTTTCCCCTTTATGTCTTTCATATGAGAGTAAAGCAAAAGCCAGCAGAGACTGATTTATATTTTTGTACAGAAACTTTTAAAAGGGCATCAGATTGTACCTTGATTTCTTTTAGCTAAAGGTTTTTTTCTGAGCTGTGCTTTTTCTTTTAGCCTCATCTGGTGTAGATCAAATTTCCCTTGACTAGTCATTGCACTTCTGGTAATCATTAACTCATGAGGGCATGTGCAAGTGGTGTTGCAGTTAGCAGTGTGTTCTGGTGTCAAAAAGCATGTAGGCTAAAATCATTAATGCAATGAGTTGACACTTTAGGACATCCCAGTTGCAAAAAGAAAGTCCTTCTTATTTTACTGAGATATGCAAAATCTAATGATTGCTAATAACTGTATTCATAGTTATGTTGGCTGATGGCTCTTCAGAATGAGAAGTTAACTGCAATCCAACTTGGAAATACATCTGCTGGGCAGGTAATCCTCGTGTGTCAAATGTTACTCTGTGGCTTGTGGTTTCAGCTCAGTTTCCCCAGCCGTACAGGCTCTTCAGCCAGCTTCTGAGCAAGAGGGAGTTGGCACTACCACCAGTACAGCTGCCTTTTGCTGTGGAGTCAGCTTTTTGCAGACTCCTGGCTCCCCTGGCTGTTGGCTCGTCCCACAGGGTTCTTTGACACTAGATAAAAACCTCCAAGAAGAAAAGAACATGGAGCAAGGTAGGGCAGTGAAGCAAGTGTCAGAAAAGACCCAGTTTTGCAACAAAGCTGTCGAGATTCTTGTACCACAGTGGTGCAGTGTGACCAGAGTTTTGTGTTACCTATCTTTGACTTCAGTAACCATGTTTAGTCAGCCACTAAGTGATCTGTTTAGTCAGATCACTTTGTGATCTGGGGTACCATGGTTTGTAAATCTTCTTTATCTCTTCTGTTGCTCCCAGTACTTATTACTGAATGTCAGAGTTTAGAGAATATATTCTGTGGCACTGTTTTTGTTCTTAGTTAATCTCTCACTTGTTGAGTCTGATTTGTCATTTCTTTCCACTCTTGCCCTTCTCTTCCAGTGTCTGCTGTTGTTTTTCTCCAGGGGAATCTTTTTTTAATATTCTGAGAAGTCCTCTGTAATAGCTCAGTCTCATGCAAGAAGTACAGTACCTGTTCTCCAGTTTATCATCCAGAATCATCCAGCCAGGCAACACAGGATTTCCTATAGGCCACTATTTGTATGTCATTAGAAAACAACAAATAGGTCAAGTTGAGAACAGATTATGAGTATAGCACATATGCAGCCCATAGCCCTGTGTGTCAGGTGTCTAAGAGTTTTGGTGGTGATGTGGAGAGGGATGAGAGCAGCCCTGGTATAGTTAGACCAGCATAAACCTTATCAAAGGTTGACATGGTGTTTAGTTGATTAGATGGTGTTAAGAAGCCTGGTGCAGTCAACACCCACACACAGCTGTGTGGAGCAACAAATACCTGGAGTTGATAACAGGTGCGTAAAGCAGCCAGTGTCACACTTCTGCTCTCAAAATGCTGTCTGCTTTGTATAAATGTTAGGTTTGGGCTCCTGGTGTACATGGTGGGCTCTGTCAGTGAGTGAGCTGTCCTTTGTGTGCTGTAGGTAAGTGGCTGGGACAGTCTCTTGATCTCAAGCTATCTGGCAAGGTGTTAGTACAGGTGAACTTTGCTCTCCAAATGGTTCAATGGTATCTGTGTCATCCTGTGACTAGACAAGCAGTCTGCACTGAATCTTCTGAACTCAGCAAAGGGGACCAGATCTTTGATTGCCTACTCTCTCAGTACTATTAGTCCTAAAAAGACAGTTTCTGCTACAGCAGTTTGATTTGCTGTGCTGCTACCAGAAGTGACAGTTCTAAGGACTGATCTGTGGGCCTTGTGCCCAGGTTTGACTGACCCTTGCAGTTTGCATGGATCATCAATATATCAACCAGACTGCTTCCTTGCACTGCTGCCTGTCTTACTCATTAGCACTCTCTGGATAAGAAAAGGCAATTGCAAATCAAACAGTGCTGAAGTCAGTACACCAAAGGGATAAATGACCTCAAAACATTGCAGAGACAATGGCTTCATGGGCTGACATGAGTAACTGGCCTGCAGCCTCTCCTGGAGAGCACTGGGTGATGTTACCATCTCACTCTTCTTTGTTGCTTGAGTGAAATTGCTTTTTGTGCCAGCATTTGTACAGCTCTCCAGCCTTTATTCTCTGGCACAGTTCAGATCTGTTTGAAGGCTGCAGGAAATAATGCTGCCAGATGCACTTTGCTGGAGTGAGATCCTTCAGCCTGTAACAGCTGCACAACCTGTGGACAACTGAGGTCTGTGTCTGAGAAATCTGCAATGTCTACAGGTTTGCGTTCACTGTACAGGGAGGTTTTGCTCTGTTTGGAGTGGGGAAAAAGGTTGTCCACTGATCAAGGATCAAAAATGCTGTAATGGCCAGATGATTTCAGTTTGAGTTTTCTTATCCTACAGTGTGGCCTTCAGGAGCTAGAAGGTAAGTGACAATTACTTGGAGTACTGGCAGTTCTGATTCGAGGTCCTTCACCCCTGAAAGGACACCCTGGTGCCAAGCTGGGTAGTCTGTTTTTGCTTCCACAGCAGTGGGGAGGGCACAGAAACACTTCTGGGGACAGACACCAGTTATTCCTGCTGACAACAATTTCAGGCTTTGGATCTGGCTTCCTTCATGTTGCCATGCATATTGTGGCCTAATCCAGAACCCACTGAAATACAAAAGATTACTGGTAGCTTAGAGGGCTTTAGAGCTGGCCTCTAGGACAGTTGAGGTCTCAAGGCATTCCTGGTCAGTACTCTTAGGGCAGAGGAAGGCTTTTTTTAGCCAAACACAGAGGTCAGGTGTTTTAATTTCTAATGCAAAAAAAAAGAAGAAATGACAACAAGCCTTGGGAGCATTCCCAGCTGTAGGAGAAACTTCTGTTCTCTAAGCAAAAGACTGAGGGGAGTCTACACTTTCCAATGGGTTTGTCTGTCGTTTGTATTCCCCATGACAGGCTTATGGGTGGGAGGCAGCATGGAAGTGGCTGCTGTGGCTCCACATGTGTGCATTGCCCATTGTACTGATGCCAAGCAGAGTTTGTGCATCCATGAGGCGAAGGCAGACAGCACAGGAAGTGGAATGGGAAGGAGGAGACAGGTACAACTATGTCCAGTGTTCATGTAAAGATGCTGATTGGCAGCAGCCAGCCCGTTTGTTACTCTGGAATGGGAGACAGGATGTGAGGAGTTGAGGGATCAAGGATGGGAGCTGAGAGGAGGGGCATGGGATAGATGAGTATGCTCTTCTTTGCAGTGGAGGAGGGGGTTCCAGCAGGGGGAGAAGGACGTGGAGGTAGAAATGCTAGGTCAGGAAGGCATCTGGAAAACTTGTGTCTGGGCATGTGTCTTGCAGGTGGAGATCTCTGCATGGGGCTTCTGTAACTTTCTACTCCACTCTGTAAACAAGGAGGATTATTGAACACCCTTCCTGCCCGCACAGCAGCACCTGAGACACTCGTGGCCATGGCTGCAGCACTGAGACAGTCACACATGGCCTTCTGAAACTTGCAGTCACAGCCTTCACTTTGTCTGAGACTGGGCTCTCTGGCTGGACTGACTCCATCTGGAAGTCTCCAGAAGTGATGTGGATCCTCTTGGACGTTGCACAGTTTGGTCAGTCCAAGTCAATTAAAAATGAAATGCTGTGTTTTGATCCTCTTTACAAACCAACCTTTTAAAAGGTTTTTGGCAGAAAAATACCATTTCCCCCTTATGGAAAATGCTGATTTTCACAGGAACAGAATTCTCTTTCAGAAGGTCTCTTAGGGAGAATTCCCAACCAGCTCCAATTCTAAAACTTGGTGCCAGAAAGCATCTAGCATGCATTAGCAGGGGGTGACTTGGGCTGTGATGTATCATGACTGGGTGGAGAGCAGCCCTGAGGAGAGGTGCTTGGGGGTGCTGATGGACCAGAAGCTCAACATGAACCAGCAGTGTGCACTTGCAGCCCAGAAAGCCTGCCAGAGCCTGGGCTGCATCAGGAGAAGTGTGGCCAGCAGGTCAAGGAAGGTGACTCTCCCCCTCTACACTGCTCTGGTTAGACCCCACCTGGAGTACTGCATCCAGTTCTGGAGCCCCCATTACAGGGGATGTGAAGATGCTGGAGTGTGTCCAGAGAAGGGCCAGGAGGATGCTGAGAGGGCTGCAGCAGCTCTGCTGTGAGCACAGACTGAAAGAGTTGGGGCTGTTGAGTCTGGAGAAGAGGAGGCTCCCAGGTGACCTTCTTGTGGCATTCCAGTAAATGAAGGGGGCCTACAGAAAAGCTGAGGATGACTTTTTAGGCTGTCAGGGACAGGACTGGGGGGAATGGAGCAAAGCTGGAGGTGGGGAGATTCAGCCTGGAGGTGATGGAAGTTGTTCAGCATGAGAATAGTGAGAGGCTGGACTGGGTTGTCCAGGGAGGTGGCTGAGGGCCCATGCCTGGAGGTGTTTAAGGCCAGGCTGGATGAGGCTCTGGACAGCCTGCTCTAGGGTGTCCCTGCCTGTGGCAGGGGGGTTGGAACTGTCTGATCCTTGTGGTCCCTTCCAACTCTGACTGATTCTGTGATTCTGACTCCTAAGAAGGGCAACACAGACACATGAATGTAAGAACCTGAAGCAGGCATTCAGCATCCTCAGCTCAACATGCAGTATGCAATCCACCAAACCCACACATCAACCAGGGAAAAACGATCATTTTTCACTTTTGAAAGCTCAGTCTACCCCAAGAAAAGTCTGATCCTTGTGGTCCTCAGCTGTACCGTGTCTGCCATCAGCTGTACCGTATCTGCTTTCCCTTCCTGACTTCCACGTTCAAAGTGTTTGCTTTGTAAGTAAGAGGGAACTTTTTTTTTGGGTGGGGGAGGCAGTCAGTCTGAAAAAGGTTTTCTATAAGAAAGATACTGGTGAGAAGATTATCTAGCATGTTTACAGGCAAAAGATACCTCAACATTTATGTTGGTTTTGTTAATGCACAAGAAAAAGTCTCCAGTCCTTTCCCCCACATCTTTGCTGCTGCTTTTCTACTGAGAAGAGAGACCAGCTGACTGAGAAAGTACCTTTCCCTTCAGCAGAAAAAGGATTTGGGTTCAAGCCTCTCTCAGAAGGTAACTTTAAGCCTTATTTATGGAAATGTTGCCCAATCCAGCATTTATCCTGGGGAAAAAAGCAGACTCCAGGAGAGGAAAACGTGGTTTGGCAGTGCAAGACAATATAATGTTGGGAAGGGAGGAGAGGGAAAGGCAGCCCAGGGAGGTGGTGGAGTCTTTCCACCTGGTTGATTCTGTGATTCTATGAGAAGTGCTTCAAGATGTGTTAATGGTTAAGTGTCTTTCCACACTGTGTTGATGTGCCTCATTTTTTGTGTGGATTGTACAGGTTCATCTTCTAGGGCTGAGCTCACAGACTGATCAAGTGTCTCAAACATGTTCTCAAACGTGTGTCCCACACATGGACTTCAGTGTACACTGGAGTGCTTCTCTCACCAGTGCAACCTGCCGGCTTGCCTGCCCGCCTGTGTTATGAACCCAGCAAAAGGAGCAGCTCTGGTTCAGCTTTGGTACGTGGTGCTGTGGGCCAGCACTTGGTTTGTAGCAGCAGCCCAGCACTGCTTGTTCCAGGGTACTCCAAATTCCTTTCTTCTCCCTCACTCTCCACCGTGGGTTTGAATGGGGAGAAGAAGGCATGAAAACTGCTTCCCTGCCCTGCAGGCTCGGAGGGGAACAGCAGGAGGCCTCTCCACACCTGTGCTGACCCACATGGGAGCCTGCGCTGGAGTCGGGCTGGTGCTTGGCTGGGTTCTCACACCCAGTATGAAATGGCAAATGGACACTTTGTCTAGAAAGGGATAAATAGAGCAAGGGAGAAGGTGGAGAGATCACTGCCTTGACAGAGTTCCTGACAGGACAGGTTCTTGCTGTGACAAAATTCCTGTTGTGGACCATCCCTGCTTTTGGATGGCTCTCACCTTTTCCCACAGCTCTTGGTTTTACACCATCCCTGCTTTTGGATGGCT
>WAAF01014280.1:70088-80135 GCA_013400475.1 Tricholaema leucomelas | reverse complement strand
GCCTTGGGCTGCTGCTGCATGGAGCCAGACTGTTGGATATTGCTTCCAGCATCAGGAAGCAGCTGAGCTGCAGAGGAAATCCAGCAAGGGATCATCACCGAATACCTCTCTCACCTCTGTGAGTAAAGCCTGCTGCTGCCTTAATTCTCTGCTCAGCCTGATTGATAGTGGGGTAAGGCTGTGTTCATGGCTTAGCCTTTTCCATTTCCTGACTTCCTAAATCTCTACGTTTGTCCATAGCATCCTTTGAAGAACTCCTGATCAAACTAGAATCTAACTAAAGCCAGGCTAGTTCTGTAGGCACTTTGGGCACAGGGTGGTCAGCAAAATAAAATCATTCAGTTGTTATAATCCCTGACTCAGCCACATTCATCCCCTGCCTCCACCACACTGCTCCATCAGCACAGCAACATAATGTGGGTGCAGCTTACTTTAATGCATTACTTGGAGCCTGAGAACAGACCACTAGGTGGTCACTGTGCCACTGCTGCTCACTCAGAGTTCCAATAGCACAAGAGATCTTGCTGGGTAAACAAACAGATTGCTGCTTCTCTTCAGAAAAGACTTCTCCAGATGCATCTAGAGAGATGGTCTACTGACCAGACTGCCATCATTAACTAGCCACAGACCCACCAATATAACTTGTTGTCAAAGGCATTTTATTTATCACTAGTTTAACTTCTAAGTGTGAAGGACAGGTTTGCTCTGCTCAAAGACAGCTGTGACTTTTTGGAGGGTGTTATTTCTAAAGCTAAGCTATTAGTGATTTAAAGATGTGGGTTTAAGAATACTCATTGCAGCCAAACTAAAATTGGTTTAGTTTGGATTTTGAACCTTCAAGTCTGTTGACTTGAGTCTGCAGCATCAAGTATCCAATGCAAGATGGGTATTAACTGAATGTCCTTACCAGTCTGCTTGCTCCTGACTTGTACATGTCTTTGATGCTTTTGCCTCAAAGCCTTCTACTCAAGGCAAGACTTGAATGTTTAATGTAAAAGAGAAGCAGGAGCAAAAAATTCCTTTTAGAATAAGACCAAACTACTGAAAAAACCCAAACCTTTCATGTCCTCTCTGCATTATAAAAAGGGGGAAAAAACAGTAGTGCAGAGGTTCTCTGCCCCATGCCTTTGAAGGTCTCCTTTCATGATTTGTTCAAGCAGTTCTATCCTGTTTGAGTTTCTTCCAGTGTGAGCCTTCCCCACACAGAAACAGATGCATAGCATTTCTCTGGTTTGTGCTTATGTAAAAGACTAAGCTTTACATTGTTCTTCCAGGTGAGATAGAATAGAATAGAATCAACCAGGTTGGAAGAGACCTCCAAGATCATCCAGTCCCACCTAGCACCCAGCCCTGGCCAATCAACCAGATCATGGCACTAAGTGCCCCATCCAGGATTTGTTTGAACACCCCCAGGGATAGTGACTCCACCACCTCCCTGGGCAGCCCATTCCGATGCCAATCCCTCTCTCTGCCAACAACTTCCTCCTNCCTGACCAGTGTTGAGTACAGGGGCAGAATAACTTCCCTCATCCTACTGGCCACACTGCTCCTGATACAGGCCAGGATGCCATTGGCTCTCTTGGCCACCTGGGCACACTGCTGGCTCATCTTCAGCCTACTATCCAGCAGTACCCCCAGGTCCCTTTCCTCCTGGCTGCTTTCAGCCACTCTGTCCCCAGCCTGTAGCGTTGCTTGGCATTGTTGTGGCCAAAGTGCAGGTGCCTTTGTGAGCTGCTTTTGCACTTTGAAATAACAGGTGAAATCCTGCTGGCTTTTCCTCTTGTTGCATCTTGAGCTTGAGAATGATAAAAATGAAAAGTCAAAATGGGCTGCCAAAATTTATGAGCCACTTAGTTTCTCAGAAGTACTCAGCATTCCACTGTTCCTGCAGGAAAGACCAACCAAGCTCTTAATGAAGGAAGCCTTGGTTCTGAAGAGTTGAGCATGGTTGCAGTCTCCTAATGGCAAGATTTCCACCTGAGCTGCTGTAGGCAGTTCTGACATATTCAATTAGTCTCTTATCTCTTCTAAATATATAAATTATAGGAAAAAGGTAGAAGGTAATAGGAAGTGAAGTCATGCAAGGTGATAAGCAAGCCCCATATGTTCCTTGTTTATCTTGTATCTTTGCAGAGTGCAGTATTGCATAATGTCACAAGTGCTGAATATTTACTCTAGCAAAGTGGTGCATTTCAATTAAAGTCACTGTTTAAAGTTCAGTTACTCATTAAAGGTGTCCAGTTGTCCAGAAAGACAGGCTGTATACAGTCCTCAGAGCTGCTAGGGATATGAACTAGCAAACATTGTTTCTTGTAGTTTGCACACAAAAAGCAGGGAGGCTTTCTCGGGTGGTTAACTGCTTAGCAATACACCATTCACCTTGGCTAGTTCATTGACAGCTTCGAGGTGACACTGTTCACTGTCTGATACCAGCAAATGGGAGTGGCTGTGTCCTTTGGTTTCTCTCACAGCACCCAGACTTTGCTGCTCTTGGCCCTTGCAGCCGGCACCGAGCCTTAGCCTCCAAGACAGCTCCAGCTCTCCGTTGGAACAGGAGCCCTCGAGATGTTCCTGGTTAGTGGCTCACCTCTGAAGCCTGTTTTCATCGTGGAAGCCAGCAGATACAGCAGCTTTGCAAAATTCAAGCTGCATTTATCCACAACAAAGAGTGTACAGTTCTTGTCAAACAATAAAGCATTTCTTTGTTTCCACACTCTTTATTTTTTGTCTTCCATTGCTGAAGTGTTCTTTGTGGTGAGGTTGGTTCTTTCGGGGCTCAGTAGCCCTCTGCCAGCAGAGGTCTTCTTTCCTGAAACAGAGAGGCCCTGTTTTCTCCTAGCATCTTTTGCCCTTGTCTAACCTCAGTGTAAAATACCCTTTGCTGTAGAAATGTGTTTCTTCTTTCTCTTATCTGCCTAAGGTTCCTTTCTCTCTGAATTTTGTCTTTTATCTTAGATCCAGCACTATCATCGTGTTTTCCTCAGCTGGTATTATCACATTGTCAGCCAGCGAGAGACAGACAAGAAAACTGCTTTATCAGGAACAGTTATTCTTTTGTTCTTCAGAACTCTGAAGGGATTGCATTCTGATGGTCTTTGCTTTACTGGGATAAGCAGCTAAGGATGCAACAGTCTTTACTCAGCATAAGGAACATGGGGCAGTAGGCAGTGAAAGGTGGTCAAAAAGTAAGGAGGCAAATGCTTAGGTTTCAATCAAATTTTCATTTCAGGAGGTTTCCCTAATACTGAAGTGTCAGTGAAACTCTTACAACTGTGGTGGTTTGGGTGTCCCCTGCCCCCCCCCCACTTTAGAAATCACCCAGACTAGACTCAGCCAGCTCTGGAAATATGAACGAAGCTTATATTTACAGCTGGCACAATGCACAAGCAGATAGTTACAGTGTATACAGTTATAGACAGAAATAGACAAGGTAAAAGGTAATACAGACACACAACTCCCCTCCCAGAAACCTGAGTCCCCAGGAGGGGCTCTCAACCACCCCCTCACCTTCCCCCTACCCCTCTCAACCTTGCCTCAGTCCCAAGGAAGAATGGAGGTTTGGCCAAGAGGGTTAAGAAGCAAAGGTGAATCAGCCAGGCAAATGGAGGGTGAGGTTAGAAAGCAAGATGGAGTTCAGCCAGCAGCCTCAGCTCTCCCCAGCAAAAAAAAAGCTGAGAGAACAGCCCAGCACGAAGTGCCCAAGCAAAGTGCAGAGCAGAAGTGACCTTATCTTTTGTTTTGCCTTTCTTCTTTACACATCTCAGCAAGGCCGTGAGGGAAGTAGACCTCACCACTGTTTTCATTTCTCAGCCTATGATCTAGTTCTTCTCACCAAAACATTCCAGCTAGCTTCAGACTAGCACAACAACTCACTCTGCTTGTGAAAGCTTGAACTGCAGCGTGAAGTCTGCCTGTGCTTCGGTAAGGGTGAGGCCTTGAAAAGGTCTGTGGCTTTGTTTTGGTCCTGTCAAGACAATGTGATCTACCGTCTAGGGAAGGGTGACCAAAGAAAAGCTGTCTCTGGGGGGGTTGCAAGTGTCTGCTGGGCATGGAAAGTAAGTGGTGTTTAAAGGTCTGAGTGTTGTGTTGATAAGAGAGATGTATTGAAAGGGCACAAGAATCACAGAGGACTTCTTTGTGGTTACCTTGGGTGCAGCAGGAAGTTGAGAGAGAGGAGCTGGATAGAGCAAACCACAAAGATGACAGGGTATTTAAAGCAGGATGGGGAAATGATAACTCATCCCCCTTCAGTGCAGTGGAGGGAGGGAGTTTTCTGCCTCAATATCTCAGTCAAGGCAGCCTTTAACATAAGGGGATAAAAAAATTGCATTTCATTCCCTTTAACCCAACCAAAATCCCTTTAGACTATGGAAGTTACAAAAAAATCAGTAGTTTTCAGGCCTCTTGGGTTTAATCTTTCTCTGTAATCACAGTGATCTGTTGCCTGGCTGTAAACAGACACGTCTGTACTCGGGAGTGCTCCTGCAGTACCCAGAGGTAAATGGCATTTGTGAAACCACATCGTTGAGGGCATGTCCTCAGCTGATGCCCAGACTCCCTGTGTGCTGCATCACTGCTCTGATGACCTCATGCAGCTCTCCTAGTCTGTCGTGGTTCAGGGCAGGCTCTTGAACTGCTCTGCTGTGGTGTACTGTGGAGGCTTGGTCGCAAGGCATTAAATGGATAGAGAGCACAGGTTTCTTTGGAGTAGATCACCTCCATTTAATAGGCAATGTAGTGATTTGGGAATTGATTTTAGTGGATTTAGTGTTGCTCAGTGAATGTTTGACTTTGCAAAAGGAACACTTACCTGGGGGACAACATTAAAGACCTTACCAATGCATTTCCCAAGATATTCCTGTTGTTTTGTGCAGATTTATACTTAAGACCCTCTAGTATGCTAAGTGACCTCTTTGTCCATCAGAAGCTTTTGCTAAGAGCTCTCATGCAAGGTCTGTTGCTACTTGTTAATCTGCTAGTAAATCAGGGTGTGCATTGGGTGCTGAAGGTGCCTGGCTTTTACACAAGTGATGTCCTTTGAAACTGTCCTCCTCAACAGAGCAAGCTGGCGCTGGTTGGAAACTGTCCATATGGTCTGTTACTATCCATCTGTTGGTATGAAGACAAACATCTTGCAAGAAATGGAAGTCTGATAATGTGCACAGTGTGAGGGTGTGTGTGGGGATAGGCTTGTGTTGACATCATTAGTGCTTTGTCACCTAGGTGACAGATCTTGCTGCTATAGTAACCTGGAGGCTACATCACTCATCAAATCTGAATTTTAACAATCAGGACTGTTACAAGGGTTTGTATCTCATGCACCCTGTAACTGTCTGTTGCCCTTTCAAAATATTTACAAGAAGTGTAAAATGAGACATTTACTTACATGTTTTATTCCCCCTTTTTTTTCTTGGATTTGTGTCCTGGAAAAGCCATGATGTTTGTGCTCAAGCATCAAGCTTGGATAGAGAGTTCTGAAGACAAGTGATGCTATTGCTTACTGCTTTTTGAGCTTTCTGCCTCTTCAGACTGCCCCTTGTCCCCTGGGGGCTTTGAACCCCCCCAGGGAGGAGGCATCCACAACCTCCCTGGGCAACCTATTCCAGAGTCTCACCTCCCTCATACTGAAAAACTTCTTCCTAAGATCCAGTCCAAACCTACTCTCCTCAGCTTAAAACCCTTCCCTCTTGTCCTGTTGCTAGACACACTTATGAAGAGTCTCTCTCCAGGCTGCCAGTAGGATCCTTCCCGGTATTGGAAGGTCTTCTCTAGGCTGACCAACCCCAGCTCCCCCAGCCTATCCTCACAGCAGAAGTGTTCCAGCCCTTGGATCATCTTTGTGGCCCTCCTCTGAAGTCTCTTCAGCAGCTCCCTCTTATGATGGTGACACCAGATGCAGTATTTGAGGTTGGGTCTCACAAGAGCAAAGGGGAAGAGTCACCTCTCTTGACCTGCTGGCCATACTCGATGCAGCCTAGGGTACAGTTTGCCTTCTGGACTGATCCATGGTCCATAGGTGACTCACAGGTACTGGCAGCCATGTGCTGTTCCAGGGTAGTGGAACATGGATATTCTGGCTTGTGGTAGATTATGGGATGCTGTGTTCTCTTTTGTGACCCAGAAAAGAGGCAGTTTTAATACCCAAGATGCTTTCAGCTCATTAACAGCATAGTATGTTCAGTAGGGGATGCAGCCTTGTATGCTTCTGGGTAAGAGATTGTCTTGGACTCAGACACCAGCATGTCTTGGTGTGTCCCACTGGGATCTGTGAAAGATGATTCAGAAGTCAAAAGAGCACAGAGTGGGAGATCAGCTCCTAAGACTACTGGTTTTGATGTGGATATAAAACTTGGCTGTGTGGTTTGAGGTGTCTCAGTGCATGCCTTCCATCTCTCACTGTGCTTCATCTTTTTCACTTGGGCAATAAAGACTTTTAAAAGACTCTTTTATGGTGGTACTTAATGCAAGAGAGATTTTTAGGTTCCTCTTGGCAGAGCAGAATGGGAGAAGGGGAATATGTCCTGCTGACTTGTAGAGCACAAACCAGTATCTGCACGGTCTGACCTGGCTGACCAGCTGACTAAACTATCTGCTGGATGGAAATCTTTGCAGGGAATGTATAAAACTCTGGAAGCACACTAATGAAATCAAAACTGTGAGTGGTTGAAAAGGAGGCTGCCAAACTTCTTGTCTCGCTTAGAGGGCAGTCTAGACTTACTGTGAAGCATGTGCAGACCAAGACTTCACCGAGACAAATCTAATGTATTCCATGGCTGCTCATTCACAGCAGCCCATTCATCAGAAAGACATCTGTGGACATACCCCAGAGGGTAACCCCAGTCGTGCTTGAAATGTCCCTAGAGGGTGCTGTGATGTCCCAGCCTGCAGTACTGAATCTTTGCTTGCTGCTGGTACAGCCAGCTGCGTGGCTGTTGATGCAGCTGTGGGACATGCTTTGCAAGAGCCTGAGAAGAATGTATTTTCATGGCACTGCAGCTGTAACAGAAGCCTCTAAATATTGCCTCTGGGTGTTAACAAGCCTCTTTAAATGCTCTGCTGACCAGCATCTTCACTGGCAGGACAGGGACTAGCTGTGTCCACAGGATCCACTAGCTGATTTCTTTCTTATGTATGGGACTAAAGCAGAACACACATTAGTTGAGTAGAGATAATTGGTGGGGAGGGATACAGTTTAATAGGCCTTGAATGTAGAAACACAGGGGAGTGCAGGTAGCTGTTGGAGGATGCTCTGTACAGAACCTGGATTTGCTAAGCCTATGATAGGGGAAGCAGAAGTGTTCCAGCGGGCATCTGCTTGTAATCTGGGGCATCTGCTTGTAGTTTGGGGTGCCCTCATTCCTGGGCAGAAAGGTGTCAAGCAGTGTAAGGAACAAGAGAGAGCATGGAGAGTTTGCTTTAGCTGCATGACTATAGAGGCCATCTAATGAGCTGGATTAGAGCTAATCTAATTGCACTTTCTCTTGCTTGTCCACTGGCACTTGGCTTCTCGTTGTGGCAGAGTCTGGTGGATCCCATGAAGCAGATCCCATGAAGCAGTCTCTTCAAACCAGTGAGCAGCTGCCCTCTTTGAGGCCACTTTTCAAAGAAACGATGCTAAGCAGTGTGTGTGTGTTTGTAGAACCTCTTGTTCTAAGTATCTCACCCTTGGATATTATTTTTCACTCAGTCACTTGGGAGGCAGACTCTGGGAGAAGGATTTTGCCTGTGACTGGCAAGCTGGGCAAAGATGAAAGTCCTGGAAAAATACTCTTCATTACTGAATTCTGCAAAGGGCCCTGACCTCAATCCCTGGTCTGCAGAGTGCTGCTGCTGTGTTTATGACATGAAGCCCTGTGAAAATAAGAGTGAGTAGAATCATACAGTCATAGAACTGTTTTGGTTGGAAAAGACCTTTGAGATCAAGTCCAGCAGTTACCTAACCCTACTGAGTCTGGTGCTAAGCCATGTCTCTTAGCACCACATGTCTGCTGCTTTTCAGCACCCTCCAGGGATGGTGATTCAACCACCTCCCCGGGGAGCCTGTTCCAGTTTTCCAGTGTTTGAGAACCCTTTCAGCGAAGAAGTTCCTTCCAATAGCTTTTTTTAAACCTCCCCTGTGCAACTTCAGGGCATTTCTTCTCATCCTACCATTTGTTCCTAGGGAGAAGAGATCAACACCCACCTTGCTGCAACCTGCTTTCAGATAGTTGTAGAGAGCAATGAGGTCTCCCCTCAGCCTTCTCTCTAGGCTAAACGTTCTCAGTTCCTCAGCTGCTCTTCAGAAGGCTTGTGCTCTAGATTCCTCACCAGCTTTGCTGCCCTTTTCTTGATCTCCTCCAGGAATTCAATGTCTTTCTTGTAATGATTGCCCAGAAAACAAACTCAGTACTCAAGATGTGGCCTCATCAGTGCTGAGGACAGGAGAACAATCATAGAATGAATCATAGAATCACAGAATGGTTTAGGTTGGAAGGGACCTCAAGGATCATCCAGCTCCAACCCCCTGCCATAGGCAGGGACACCTCCCACTAGAGCAGGCTGCTCAAGGCCTCATCCAGCCTGGCCTTAAACGCCTCCAGGGAGGAAGCATCCACAACCTCCCTGGGCAACCTGTGCCAGTGTCTTACCACCCTCACTGTAAAGAACTTCCTCCTAACATCCAGTCTAAATCTCCCCTCTGCCAGCTTAAACCCATTCCCCCTCGTCCTGACATTACCAGACCTTGTCAATAGTCCCTCCCCAGCCTTCCTGTAGGCTCCCTTCAGATACTGCAAAGCCACTCTAAGGTCTCCTCGAAGCCTTCTCTTCTCCAGGCTGCAGAGCCCCAACTCTCTCAGCCTGTCCTCATAGCAGAGCTGCTGCAGCCCTCTGAGCATCTTCGTGGCTCTCCTCTGGACTGGCTCCAGCAGTTCCATGTCCTTCTTGTGCTGGGGGCTCCAGAACTGCACACAGGACTGCAGGTGGGGTCTGAGGAGAGCAAAGCCGAGGGGCAGAATCCCCTCCCTTGCCCTGCTGCCCACACTGCTCTTGCTGCAGCCCAGCACAGGGTTGCTGTCTGGGCTGCATGTGCACACTGCAGGCTCATGTTGAGCTTCACTTCCCTGGTCCTGCTGGCCACACTGTTTCTCATACAGGCCAGGATGGTGTTGGCCTTGTTGGCCACCTGAGTGTTGCTGGTTCATGTTCAGCTGTTGATTGGCACCCATAGGTCTGTCTCTGCTGGGCAGCTTTCCAGCCACTCTTCCCTCAAGCCTGTAGTGTTGCATGGTGGTGTTGTGACCCAAGTGCAGGAGCTGGCACATAGCATTGTTGGGTCTCATACAGTAGCTTCAGCCTTTTTTTCCCCTAAAGCAAAGCCAGCTGCTTTGTTTTCAGTCCCTTGGAACATGAACCCAATTTTCATGGCATCGGACAAATTTGGGTTCTTTCTCTCCTCTTCAATTTGTCAAGGATATTTAATAGTGATAGGTGAAGATGGAGCAAATATGACAGGTGGGAATGGGTGGTGCTTCTAGCCCTGTATGGAACTGCTTATATTTTAGTAGGACTGAAGCAAAGAATTTGCTCTGGCATGGATTTACCAAGGGGCAGTCATGCTTAACTAACCTGATAGCATTTTGTGATGCCATAACTGAATGGGTAGATTCAGGGAGAGCAGTGGCTGTAGTCTACCTTGACCTTAGCAAGGCCTTTGACACCCTCTCCCATGGCATTTTAGTGAGCAAGCTGAGGAAGTGTGGGATGGAAGAGCAGAAAGTGAGGTGGGTTAGGAACTGGTTGCAAGATAGAGTTCAGAGGGTGGTGATCAATGGTGCCAGATCCAGCTGGAGAGCTGTGACCAGTGGTGTCCCCCAGGGATCAGTGCTGGGGACAGTCCTGTTCAACATCTGCATCAATGCCATTGGTGAGGGCACAGACAGACAGAGTCTGCTCAGCAGGTTTGCTGACAACACCAAGCTGGGAGGCTTGGCTGAGACAGCTGAAGGCTGTGAGGCCATCCAGAGAGACCTGGGCAGACTGAGAGCTGGGCACAGAGGAACCAGATGA
>WAAF01014280.1:36888-69684 GCA_013400475.1 Tricholaema leucomelas | reverse complement strand
TTGTGGAGTCTCCTTCTCTGGAGCCTTTCAAGGCCTGTCTGGATGTATTCCTCTGTGGTCTGTGCTAGATTGTGTGGTCCTACTCTGGCAGGGGGGTTGGACTCGATGATCTCCTTGGGTCCCTTCTGACCCCTAATGTCCTGTGAGCCTGTGAAAGAAGAGCTGAATGCTCCCAGACCAGGTATTTGCCTTCAGCTTCTTCAGTGCTTGAATGTGTTTCAGTTTGTGAGTGCAGGGGGAAGTGGGCACAACATTCTCATCATTTAAAGCCAAGAATAGAATGTGACACCCTTTTTCTTCTAAATGGTTGGGCTCTCTGAGTTGACAGTAGCATCTCATGGGCAGATCTGCCTATGAAGCAGTTTTATTTGTTCATCAGAAAAACTGGTGGATGATTGGGCTAAGGCAGCCAGATCAGTGGGAGCAGTTGAGGATTAGGCAATACCTGTTGCTCTGTATAAGTATCTGGTCTCAGATTGAAAGAGGCTTCTGAGGTTATAGAAGTCAACTATCCTAGATACATATGCCTGCACTCAGGGTTGGAACCAAAGTTATTTTTGGTGAAGGTGGTCTTAGATGTCATCTTGGTTCCCTTGTCCCTGGGACTTTCTGAACAGGAGCATGGTAATGACTAGATGTGGGTGAATTTGCTTGCTTTGGCTTTTATTTAGTTGGGGCTGCAAAGCAGAGGATCCTTAGCAAGAAGAGCAGACTCAGGGCAGAGCTCATTGCTGTCTACAACTACCTGAAGGGAGGCTGTAGCCAGGTGGGGTTGGTCTTTTCTGCCAGGCAACCAGCAACAGAACAAAGGGACACAGTCTCAAGTTGTGCCAGGGGAGGTCTAGGATGGATGTTAGGAGGAAGTTGTTGGCAGAGAGAGTGATTGGCATTGGAATGGGCTGCCCAGGGAGGTGGTGGAGTCACTGTCCCTGGGGGTGTTCAGGAAAAGCCTGGATGAGGCACTTAGTGCTATGGTCTGGTGGACTGGACAGGGCTGGGTGCTAGGTTGGACTGGGTGATCTTGGAGGTCTCTTCCAACCTGGTTGATTCTGTGAGTCCTGTTGTTAAGCAAAGGCTTGATCCAGTTCTGCCAGTTGCTGACTCTGAGCCTGCTTGAGTGTGTGTAATATGTGCTGGTGCTGTAAATGAAAGCACTTCTGTCTCTTGCACTGAAAACTTTGTCAGCCATGCAACCCTGAGCTTTTGTTAGGTGTTAATGAAGTGATGGGTATATATAGGGTGCTGTGTGTTGCTAGGAGGGATGGCAGATCCTTCCCACGTGAGCCAGTTTGCAGGGTATGACAAACACAGGTGTTTGAACAAAGGGATTGTTCCCTTAGTCACTCTCCCCAAAAGAAGGCTGGGAGCAGGGTGCCCAAGCAGTTGTTTGGCTTGAGTTCTTGGTGACACATCTTTGTCTGCATGTTTGTCTAACACACTGGCTGTGGTCTTAGTCTTTTTTTTTCTTACCTTCTTGGTGTGTATTTTCAGTACTGGCTCCAAAGGCAAGGCACTAAAGAGCACTACCGAATCTAAGGAACCGGGGCAAGAAGGAGGCTGCCTAAGGAGGCTGCCTAAGGAGGCTGCCTGCTCTTTGGGCAGCAACCAGGCACCAGCAAAACATTTCAATAAAGGCAGGAGGAGTGAAAAGGAGCAGAAGAGATTCAGGCTCTTCCTTGCTCAGTCCTACAGCCAGTTAGCATTGATGTCCAGATCTCATAAGCATTACTGGTGTTACTATGATGTCTTCCTCCCTCTTGAGTTCAAAGTGATGGTAGTTTTCTAAGCAAGTAACCTAAAACCCTGAGGTGTTCGTCAAGATCTGCTAACGGAAGAGACAGCAGACTCATTTAGAGGATGTGGCTGTCATGAAACACCACAGCAATTACCTCTGTGCTTTGAAAACCAGTTCTTCAGCAGTCAGACTCCTGGAAGGAGATGACATTTTCTTTCCTCCTTCCCAAGATCAAATCTGCTGGAGAGCTGGTGCTGGTTGTCAGTGTCACGCTCCTTTCTCTTTCCTGTGTTCTGCTCTTGCCAGGAAGCATCTCGTTAAGGCTGAGCATAGCCTCACTCACTGTTAGCAAGCCCTTCAGAAGAGGAGAGATGAGAGATAAAGAAGAGAGGGGGTGGCCTTTGCTCAGCATGTTCCTTGTGTGATGGATGGGCGTGAGCTGGTGAAAACCAGAGTCTAATACCCCCTCCTTGAAACTACCCAGCTGTTCTGTAGCTGGAGTATGCATTGTGCTCAGAAGTGTAATTGCAGGCACACATTCTTGGATCCAGGCACCTGACACTGCAGAAACTGCAGTCGATGGTGTTTCACTCCTCACGTCTCAGACTATGCTGCATCTGCACTGAATACATTTGTATGAGGAGCCTCTTGGTTCAAGCACTGCCTTGGCAGAGCTCAGGACAAGGCATGAGCTTGCCTTCTGTTCAGAAGATAGATTTTGCAAGGCCTGATGACTTCCTTATGGTGAGGGCAGGGGTAGCAGCCAGCTTCCCAAAATCTCTTCTGGTTTGCAAGCTCCTGGCAGGGAGCACTGATTCAGATTGTTGCTTCCAGAGCAGATGTGTGCCCTGGACAATTAGCCTCTTCCAACAGCAGACAAGCAGAATGTTATGAGGTTGGTGGCAGGTAGAGCACAAGGTCTAGTTCTTGATTACACAGCTAGAAATGAGAGGACAGAAGGTTCTGTCTGCTCTTGCAGGTCAGGCTTTCTCGTTGGGAGCTGGAGAAGGGTGCAGTTAAACTTTATAGGGCTGAGACCTCCCACCTGCCTTCTCCCACAGGTTCATAGATCTAGCCCTGTGCGTTTTAGCATCTTAAACCAGCACCTCCTTTACGTTCCCTTTCTTCTGCCTTCGTTCCTAATCTGCATTTTGGCACTTGTGCTGATATGCAGAGGTGAGGAACAGAGCTCCTCCCACCCTAGGGGCTTTCCTGGTTTTTAGGCTGATAGCCACTGCTTTTTCTAGTGCTTTCTGGAGCACCACTCCAATGCCCTCCTGCTGGTGATAGCCTTTCTAGAAGTGATACAAAGTTCTCTCTGCAGCTTTCCAAAGCGTTTTGATTTATGGGACCTCTAATGTGCTTCCAGTTAATTGTGCCTATCTCTACAGAAAAGCTCCCTCTAAATCATAAAACCTATGAACTGTACCACAGGTCTGGTAACTTTGTTTGTCTCTGGTATGCTCCCTGCTTGTCCTTTGGAATAAGAATAAATATTCTAGGCTGCTGTCTCCAGGCCGCTTATTTCCTTGCCTTTCTCATCATCCCTCCCCACTTTTCACCCTATTAGCAGGGTTTGGTGCTAGAGCAGGTAACCAACGAGTGTCCTGACTCTGGTTTCAAACAGTCCTGCCACCAGTGGTCAAATCCATTGGAGGTCTGGTCCATGCATGCTTTCTGAAGTGTGGATGCTTTTGAGTCCTTACTGCCGACTGGAGGGTGCCAAGCGTTAGCCTTTTGTACACTGGAGCTTACAAAAGAGAGAGAACTTAGGCACCTGGAGCTTGCTGCTCTCCAGGAGGGAGACTAATCCAGTGTAATACCTGCTATTTGGACAAAATGACTCACTTGTTATTTTTGAAGTACATAATGGTAATAGATTCCCACTTACCCTCCTAGGTGGTCCAGGGCCTCCTGCTGCTGCCTAACCATCACTTTTGTTTCAAAGAAGAGAAAAGAAGGAAGCAAAGACTCGATCCATAATAGCTGTAGCAAGGATCAACGTATTAGCCAGGCTGGTGTGGCGAGGAAATTCTGAGCTGCAGATGAATGCCATAACTTTCCAGGGAAGCTACCTTACCTTTGGCTACAGCTAACTGCTTTGCCTCGTGCAGTTATGTGGGGTAATTAGAAGTAGATTATACAAGGATTAGTAAAAGCCCTCAGTGCATCCTATACATTTGTGATCTGTTCCTTTAAGAGTAACTCTGTGTTGTTGGGGTTTTTTTTTCCCCCACTTTTTATTTTAGCCCAGCCTGTGCCTTGTTTTCTACCCGGCTGATCAGTATGGCATGGGAATGGAAAACCAGAGTGTGCTCTCAGCACATTACTGAGTTCTGCTCGTTTTTACAGCACGCTGCCTGGTAGAAGCCCTTACTGGGACTGCAGTGGAAAAGCAGAATGATTGAAAGACTCTCAAATTCACATTTTCTTCCAGCCTGATTCAGTGAAGGACTATTAATACACCAGGCAGACTTCTGAAATAGATGCAGCTCAGTAGATGGCAAATGCATTTTGAGTGGCTTAGAATAAATTACGGCAGTTATCCTGTGCTCTTCCTTTAGGAGTTTGGGGAGTTTTGGCAACACAAAGAGGTACATTTGTGCAAGGCAAGAAGCGGCAAGGTGGCAGCAGTTTCTCTGGTAACAGGTTATAGGGTTCCCACTGATCTGTTGCTTGAGAAGTCATTCTTCACCATGAGGGTGGTAAGGCACTGGAACAGCTTGCCCTGGGAAGGTGTGGATGCGCCCTCCTTGGAAGTGTCCAAGGCCAGGTTGGATGGGGCCTTGAGCAACCTGGTCTAGTAGGAGGTGTCTCTGCCCATGTGTCCCAGGTTGAGACTATAGGGTTAAAAATGTTCTGGGGACTAGAAGATTGCTATTCAACCCCATAATTCTGCTATCTCCTTATACACTCACAACAAGGTCAGTTCGCTCTCCTTTCCTCCTCCTCCTGCCCTGGGTGTGTGGCAGTGTGCTAGTTTGAGCCTAGCTAGAATGTTTCGGTGAGAAGAATTAGATCATAGGCTGAGAAATGAAAACAATGGTGAGGTCTACTTCACTCACAGCCTTGCTGAGATGTGTAAAGAAGAAAGGCAAAACAAAAGATAAAGTCACTTTTGCTCTGCACTTTGTTTGGGCACTTTGTGCTGGGCTGTGCTCTCAGCTCTTCACCTGCTGAGGAGCTGAGGCTGCTGGCTGAACTCCATCTTGCTTTCTAACCTCACCCTCCATTTGCTTTGCTGCTTCACCTTTGCTTCTTAATCCCCTTGGCCGAGCCTCCATTCTTCCTTGGGACTGGGGTAAGGTTGAGAGGGGTAGGGGGAAGATGAAGGGGTGGTTGGGAGCCCCTCCTGGGGACTCAGGTTTCTGGGAGGGGAGTTGTGTTTCTGTATTACCTTTTTTACCTTGTCTATTTCTGTCTATAACTGTATATACTGTAACTATCTGCTTGTACATTGTGCCAGCTGTAAATATAAGCTTCATTCATATTTCCAGAGCTGGCTGAGTCTAGTCTGGGTGATTTCTAAAGTGTGGGGGGCAGGGGACACCCAAACCACCACGGGCAGGAGCCACTTATCGGGAATAACATGTAAGCAGTAGGGCTCTTTGGATGGCAGAGGCATTGGGGAGGGGGGAGGATTGGAGCACTGGGGAAGGTAGATCTAGTTTTTTTGGGATGGGAAAAAAAATTCAATGGGGTTTGCCATGGATGGGGTAATTGCTTTATAATGTCTAGCTCTGTGTTTTCTCTCTCTAAATACAACTCTGTATTTTCTCTCCAATTTGATTTGAGAGTTTAATTTCTGTTGGCTCTCCTTAAAAACAGCCACGGCACCATGGCTGGGTGGGTGGAACTAGATGATAGGCTGTAGCCAGGTGGGGTTGGTCTCTTCTCCCAGACAGTCAGCAACAGGACAAGGGACACAGCCTCAAGTTGTGGCGGGGGAAGTATAGGCTGGATGTTAGGAGGAAGTTGTTGGCAGAGAGAGTGATTGGCATTGGAATGGGCTGTCCAGGGAGGTGGTGGAGTCACTGTGCCTGGAGGTGTTGAAGCCAAGCCTGTATGGGGCGCTTAGTGCCATGGTCTGGTTGACTGGATAGGGCTGGGTGCTAGGTTGGACTGGATGAGCTTGGAGGTCTCTTCCAACCTATTCTATTCTATTCTATTCTATTCTATTCTATTCTATTCTATTCTATTCTATTCTATTCTATTCTATTCTATTAATGATAGAATTACAGACCTGTTGTAGGATCTTTAAGGTCCTTCCCAACCCATCCAGTGGTCCTATGGCTCTATGACTAGTGCTGTCATGCTGCTGTGCTTAATGAAAACTCAGTCAAGTAAATTGTTCCTGCGGTTCGACTTAGTTACAGGCAAGAGATGGAAACTTTGCTGTCAAAAATGATGAAAATGTCAGGTGGCTTTAATGAAGTCAGCAAGGTGGCAGTTTTAAACTGACATCTGCTTGCTTCATGGCAGAAAAGACACTAGATTTGAGCAAGATGCTCCACGAGCAGTGTGTCACCTCTCCACTGCAAGGCAAGGGAGAAGATTTGTAAGCTAAATTAGTGAGAAGCATTCAGTTCATTGTCAGTGTTTATCCTCTAAGCCTCAGACTGAAGGGTGTGTAGCTGGAGGAGATTGCTTATGGAAAAAGCCTTTTAGCCTGAAACTCAGAGTATGATGACTGGGGTGGTTTTTTCTTAATGCTTGCAAAGCCATTTATCCAGACATGTAATTGAAATCAGGAGATGCCTCAGAATGACATGCTTGTGACTGCTACTTCATTCTGAAATGTTAAATAAGGCGCTTAAGGTTTTAGACCTTCAATGCTGACCTATTTTGTAATCATTTTGATGTTTTCCTGTAACTCTCTAAAACACTTGCTTTGGGTTTGAGTGGCTGAGAGCATCCAGGAAGAAAGGGACCTGGGGGTACTGGTAGATAGTAGCTGAAGATGAGCCAGCAGTGTGCCCAGGTGGCCAAGACAGCCAATGGCATCCTGGCCTGGATCAGGAGCAGTGTGGCCAGCAGGACAAGGGAGGTTATTCTGCCCCTGTGCCTGAGCACTGCGCAGGCCACACCTTGAGTGCTGTGCCCAGTTCTGGGCTCCTCAATTCAAGAGAGATGTTGAGGTGCTGGAAGGTGTCCAGAGAAGGGCAGCAAGGCTGGGGAGGGGCCTGGAGCACAGCCCTGTGAGGAGAGGCTGAGGGAGCTGGGGGTGTGCAGCCTGCAGAAGAGGAGGCTCAGGGCAGACCTCATTGCTGTCTGCAGCTCCCTGCAGGGAGGCTGTAGCCAGGTGGGGTTGGTCTCTTCTCCCAGGCAACCAGCAACAGAACAAGGGGACACAGCTTTAAGTTGTGCCAGGGGAGGTCTAGGCTGGATGTTAGGAGGAAGTTGTTGGCAGAGAGAGTGATTGGCATTGGAATGGGCTGCCCAGGGAGGTGGTGGAGTCGCTGTGCCTGGAGGTGTTGAAGCAAAGCCTGGCTGGGGCACTTAGTGCCATGGTCTGGTTGATTGGCCAGGGCTGGGTGCTAGGTTGGACTGGCTGAGCTTGGAGGTCTCTTCCAATGTGCTTGATTCTGTGATTCTAACTCTTCTTCCTCACCAGTCCTTCAGAAGTTGTGGTGCAGCCCAGGTGCAGTTGTGCTCACAGGTAGCTGCCAGCTGGTGGATTGTATTTGTGCATATTTTCATTTACAAAAATCGAAATGTTTTCAGATGTGCATTAAAAGCATCTCGCAGGGTTCCTGACCTCATGGGGAGCAGTGTTTGCTCCATGACAGCTTTGCAGGGCTGGTTCATGGTTTTTGGGGTGATGTTAAGCTGTGCATGGGCGGGAGTTGCAGAATCAGCAGCCAGGAATAATGGCAGTGGGCTCTCAAGTGGGGCTTCCCGAGGGAGAACAGCCAGAGTGGTCTAAGCAGGCTGCCTCTGAGCTGTGAACTGAGGCCTCCCTGACACACAGAGGCTGATGGAAGTCTCACATACTCCATCAGTGCCACTTTCCACTTACAACAGGAAATGATTTGTACACTGGAGAAGGCTTGCTTTGATTCATGAGTTGACTGGCCAGTACCTGACTTGCATGGAAAGGGCAGAGCCACTGTCAGTGCTGCCTGATGCTCTGCTGCAGGTTGGACGGGGTTTGGTGCTGTCTTTTGGTCTGTTTGCCTCTGCAAAACTCAGTAGACTAAATCTGTCATGAGCCCTGATGAGCATCAGGAGCCTCGTGCTTGTGTATCTCAGTGCCTTTTACAAATGACCTAAATATCAGAAGAGAATCCTGTGCTCTCCTGACTGCAGGCCTGTCCCACCAGTCCTACAGTCCTGACTGATTTGGCATGGGGAGTGGAGACTTGTTTGCCGCAAGTGAACAAACCCAAACGTTCTACATCTGCCTTTGAACTAAAGCTATTGGTGTCAAGCTTTTGCTGCAGTTCATCAGCTGTATTGAGAGGTTTTGTATCATTTTTCCCCAGCTGGCCTCCTGCCTTCAGATTTCTTCTCTGCAGTGAGAGCTTCCAGTGGAGCACTGGACTGGTGACAAAGGAGGTAAGAGGTTTTTTTGCAGCTCCACGCAAGGGGGAGTAGCCAAACGACCTCAAACAAAGCAGGGCCATATCTATGCCTGAGAGGGATGATGGGGCAGAAAGCAGGATCACCTGCTGGTTTGAGAGGACCAGGGTGCAGGCATTTCTGTCCCTCAGCTTCTGTTCTGGACACCTCTCTGCTTTCAGGCTACCTGTCATTTAGGATGATCATTGCTTAGAGCAGTTAGCAGTTACCTCACAGCTTTTAAATTTGGAAGAGCCTGATGGTATCTCTTGGTTTGCATGGTTGACTGTGAGATCACAGTCTCACAGTCTCACCAAGGTTGGAAGAGACCTCACAGATCATCAAGTCCAAGCCGTTACCACAGAGCTCAAGGCTAGACCATGGCACCAAGTGCCACGTCCAATCCTGCCTTGAACAGCTCCAGGGACGGCGACTCCACCACCTCCCTGGGCAGCCCATTCCAGTAGCCAATGACTCTCTCAGGGAAGAACTTTCTCCTCACCTCAAGCCTAAATTTCCCCTGGCACAGCTTGAGGCTGTGTCCTCTTGTTCTGGTGCTGGCTGCCTGAGAGAAGAGAGCAACCTCCTCCTGGCCACAACCACCCCTCAGGTAGTTGCCCTTCTCTGGACACGTTCAAGCATCTCAATGTCCCTCTTAAACTGGGGGGCCCAGAACTGGACACAGCACTCAAGGTGTGGTGTAACCAGTGCAGAGTACAGGGGCAGAATGACCTCCCTGCTCCTGCTGGCCACACCATTCCTGATGCAGGCCAGGATGCCATTGGCTCTCTTGGCCACCTGGGCACACTGCTGGCTCATGTTCAGGCGGGTATCAATCAGCACCCCCAGATCCCTTTCTGTTTGTCTGCTCTCAGCCACTCCAACCCCAGCCTGTAGCTCTGCATGGGGTTGTTTAGCTCTGACTGTAAACGCTCCTGATGCCAGTAGCTCAGTATCATCTTGCCTCAGTTTGAGTTCTGGAAATAGGGACAGTTTTAGAAGTGCTGCCCCTTATCTCTGTGTGAGGTGCAACTTGCAGTGCCCGTGTCACTTCTACCCACACGGTGGGATGCTGGGAGCACTGCGCAGCTCTAAACATTGAACAATGGCAAGTCAGCACTATGAGCAATTGTTGTTGTGAGTCAATGTTGAATCCCTGCCAAAGATGCCTTTTGCAAATAAAATTTAGCACTAATTTATCAATGGGTTAGTTTGTAACATGATGTAAAGTACTCAGTACATAATGAATCCTTCTGGATCGAAGGAAAATGCTCCTAACGACTTTATTACAAATACATACTATGTTTAAGTGGCCCAAATCAATGTGAGGGTGTACTGCTGTGTTTCTCCACTGAGCTTGCTACTTGCCTTCTTGCTCACGGTTGGCAAAGAGGGTTTTGTTAGTGGTTTTTTCCATGATGTTGCCTTAACAAAGCTGTCAACGTGCACTCTTTACTCCATGCTGTGCAAGTGCTTCACTGAGTCCTGCCTCCAGCCAGGTAACGTCCATCCCGCAGCTCTGCTGTTCTCAGCCCCTTGCAGGCGGCTCTGCCCCTCTGCTCCCCAGCCAGCACCCAGCACCACAACCTGTGGCACGAGGGTGGGGAGAGGCCTCAAGCACAGCCCTACGAGGAGAGGCTGAGGGAGCTGGGATTGTTTAGCCTGGAGAAGAGGAGGCTAAGGGCAGACCTCATTGCTGTCTACAACTACCTGAGGGGTGGTTGTAGCCAGGAGGAGGTTGCTCTCTTCTCTCAGGCAGCCAGCACCAGAACGAGAGGACACAGCCTCAAGCTGTGCCAGGGGAAATTTAGGCTTGAGGTGAGGAGAAAGTTCTTCCCTGAGAGAGTCATTGGCTACTGGAATGGGCTGCCCAGGGAGGTGGTGGAGTCGCCGTCCCTGGAGCTGTTCAAGGCAGGATTGGACGTGGCACTTGGTGCCATGGTCTGGCCTTGAGCTCTGTGGTGAAGGGTTGGACTTGATGATCTGTGAGGTCTCTTCCAGCCTTGGTGATACTGTGAGACTGTGATAAAAGCAATCTGCCCAATTTCTATTCTATGTCATACACTGCTTCTGTCAGGGCTTTTTTAGATCATTGTCCCCACAATGAAGGTTATGCATGTGCTCTGCTGGCCAGAGCTGACCGTGGGGGAGAGATCACCTAAGTAGTCTTGGTTCTGCCATGGATTCTGGTCTCAGGCCTTGGAACTAAGCAGCAGCTGGGTTTCCCAGCTTTCCCCAGAGTAAGCCCTGCTCTCAGTGTACATCTGTGCTGCAGGCTGAGGCATCCTCAGGCTGGCTGGGTTGTTTAGATTTGGTTTATTTTGGATTATTGTTTCCATTTCCTGACCCTATTTCAGCAGTACCACTTGCGGTACTGAACATTTTGCACTGCACACAGAAGGGGTTTGCTGGGGCTGCTGCTGCTTCATGCCTAAACCTGTGGCAGGGCATGAGAGCTGCAGCCAAAAGCTGTTCCAGAAGGACCTGATCATGGCTGGTGGGGGAAGCAAGCAGGTTTTGACCAAGGTGGGGGAAACAGCCATAGATGCTGTTAGAGGCAACATCATAGAATGAGTTGGGTTGGAATGGATCTTAATGAACTGGGGCCAGGGTGCCCAGAGAGGAGGTAGATGGCCCATCCCTGGAGCCATTGCAGGTCAGGTCAGATGGGGCTCTGAGCAGCCTCTACTAGTTGCAGATGCTTGCTGCAGTGGGAATGGCTTAGGTGACCTTTGAAGGTCCCTTGTAACCCAAACCATGCCATAATAGTGTGCATTGTCCGAGTGTCAGACGGTGCATCCCCCCAGTTCCGGCCCTCTCCTGAAGCCCACCGCGGCCCCGGGCACAGCCTTGCTGGTCCCAAACCCGTGTTCGCCCTCAGAGCCCTCGGCGTGGGGCTCGGAGGACACTGGGCTCCGCCGTCCCACGGGCGGGGGCAGCGGCGCGGCGCAGCGGCCCCCGGGGTTTGCCGGGGGCGGGGGCGGCCGCGGCGGCTCCTCCCCGGGGCGGTGCCGGTGGCGGCAGCGGCGGCGGCTCGGGTAGCGGCGGCAGTGCGGGGCCATGGTGAAGATCGGCGTCCAGCAGCCGCCGTTGGCCCTCAAGCCGGAGAAAGAGAAGGCAGCAGCGGGGGGCGATGGGGCGCCGGGCGCCGTGCTGCTGCCCCCGGGCGCCGTGAGTGCGGGGCGGGGGCGGGCGGGCGGCCCCCGCGGGTCATCGCCCTCCGTGCGCCGGGTGGCCTCCCTTGTCTCGCTTTCCTGCTGAGTTAGAGCTGATGGGGCCGGAGGGGGCGTGTGGAGGTCCGGGAGGCTGCTCGGGGCTCGGTCCTGTCCGGAGGGGCTCCCCGGGGGGAGGTAGGAGTGTCCGGTGTTGCGGGTGTCAGCTCACAGATGTGGGGCGTCCGAAGTCTGGAGCAGCAGGGAGGGATGGGGCAGGGTGGCCGGTGCCGTTATGGGGCCCACCAACCCCGGCCTCTGAAAGAAATGGGCAGCGCAGACAAATGGCATCAGAAGTCGTCCCTTTGGTCTAGGGGGGAATGGAATTTGGGATTAATAATTTCTGCGTGGATGATTTCAGCTTCTAGCATCTCTGAAGGCTTTGGGATGGTATGGAGAAGAGACAAGAGGAGCAAAACTACTGTTGCTGGAGCAAGAGAAGCACAGGAATAGGAGCACATGCAGCTCTTCAGGTGCTTTGCAGTGTTTAAGATGGGGGTTGACATGCTGAAGCTGAACTCCTCTGATGGATCAGGTGATGAGTATCAGATGGGAATGAGCGCCCATGCATGTGGAGGTTGGGATCCTCTCAGGTGCGAGGTGAATGAAGGCACTGGGGCAGCCCTGACAGATGTAGGGCATGGTGGAGGCCTTGGAGTCGAGTTAGGTGAGTCCCATCCTGGCTGTGTGAGTCACGGGCAGGGACTGGCAGGCAACGGTGGCCATGTATCAGTGGTGCTATGGCTGGTGCCCTCAGCAAGGGGAAGGTGACTTCAACACTGTTGTGTTTGGTCAGGAGTTGAGTGTTTCTGAAGTCTTTTGTGCTGGAGAGCCCCCAGCTTGCAAGTTCTGCAGTGGAAATGGACTTGCTGGGGTAAATGCCACATTGTATAGTGGGAAGGTGTTGTTCAGAGAGGTGGGCCTGCCCTACAGCATCATGTTTGCCTTATTACAGCGCTTCTGTGTCAGAGCAAGAACTTAAATGATGTTTCTGTATCCCCCGTAAATGCCTCATGCTGTGCATGCAGGTTGAGCCCTTAGCGACCCTAAATATCTCCCTGGCCCAAAAAGCTACGGAGGAGCAGCGGTTTTGCTCTGGTTCCTGCAGCGGTGCAGAGCATCTCTCCTCACATCCTTACCAGGCGAGTGGGAATTGCCTGCCCGGGTGAGCTGCTCTGCAGCAGGGGTTTCAGGCGATAGCTCAGTTCTGCAGAGAGTTGAGGAAGTCGCTCATATCACAGTCATCTCTCACATCACGGCACGGATGTGCTTGCAGCTCTCGGCTGAGCTGTCAGGGGCTGAATGTGCTCAATCTGTCAAGATTGCATCTATTAGTCTAACACCAAGGAGCCGTATTAGAAACCTGTAATGAAGGAGCGTGCCCAGCTGTGATCTTTTGGTGCTTTCCAGACTTTATCTTTCCTAATTCTCAACAAAAGAGGGCGGTAGGGTTTCCCCCCCCCGCCCCCGCCTCTGATAGCCAGCCCTGACATTTGACTGCCTCTCTGGACTTCAGCCCATGCTGCCATTAACCCAGCTTTGTGCAGCTGGGAAGTTGGTACTTCTGCTGGTACTGCACTAGCTCGGGCAGGCTCCAGCTCCTTCTCACAAGCACGGTGAGAAAAGGAGTTTAAAAAATGAAGCTATAGAAGCTATTTCCGTCATTAGCACTGCCAAATCCTAGCAATCAGAACTACTCTAACCCTGCTCCTGCCGGGTGAATGGAAGTGGCTTAGGTAGCAAATAGAAAATTGGAGGTTCATTTCCATTTCCCTGGGCTCTTCTCTGACTCCCAGTGGAGCACGATGTTGTCCTTTTAAGCCCACGTGAGGTACAAAGGTACTTAAAAACATGAGTTTAAAACAAAGGCCCTTTAACAGTATCTTAATTCCAGCGGACAGATGTGTAAGAAAATCAGAGAAAGCCCAGTGACAGCAGGACAGGAGCAGGTTGCAGTGCATGAGTGCAGCCAAGAGGGTGTCCAGGGAGCAGCACATCCACTGACAAGAGGGTGGCCTTTTTCTGACGCTGTTTTTCAGTGTCTGTGAGACTGGATTCTTTGGTCTAGTTTGTTCTCAGGTAGACTGGGGGACGTGTTGCTTTGTAAAACAGCCAACTTGTGGGGTTGGTCTTTCTGTAGCCAGGCTTTCTTGCCATGCTCTTTCTCCTGCTGCCAATAGTTCCTGTCTCTCTGTGTTTTTCTCTAGCTGCCTTGCAGCAGAATGGCATCGGTGACATGCAAACAAGATGCTCTGCATTCCTTTCCTCTTTGATCTCCCGACTTCAATCCCAGTGATAGGAGCCAGAGCTGGGAAATGATTCAGCTGTGGCTTCCGGCGGCTTCCGCAGCCTGTGAATTTTGGCAGGTGCTCTGTGAATGCAAAGATGTGGCAGGCAGGAAGATGTCTGTGATGCTAATGTGTCCTGAAAAGTAGTAGGTGAAGAGTCCTGACAGCAGGCTAGCATGTGCTGAGCCTTGTTTCTCCCCTCTGCAGCTCAGTTTCATTCGGAAATAATATGCAGTTTGAACTCTTGTCAGACAAATCCACATAATGTTGAGGCAATTGCAGCGTTTTAGGGGCTTATGAAAGGAACAGTCTTAGTGTGACTGGTAGGAGCTGGGAGGATGTGGCAGCTTTGAGCAGAAGGCAGTTTGAGGTTATGCAGTCGGTAAAGTATTATTCTTGTTTGCTGGAAAATGTCTTCTCAGATGCAGAACAATATCCAGTGAATTTTAACTGAATTCCTGATACATGGCCTGGAATGGAAGAAATGTGGAGCCTGTGTCTTTAGCTGCTCTGGGAAATATGTGCCTTGCATTTCTGACGGATGTTCAAATCCACCAGAACCAAGTAAAACCAGTGGCAGAGATCTGCAGTCAAAATATGGGTATGGGTTGGTTTGGTTTTGTTGTTGTTGCTGATCCTTGTCAATCCCTCTCATATTCTGCAGAGG
Source organism: Tricholaema leucomelas (assembly GCA_013400475.1). NCBI lineage: Eukaryota > Metazoa > Chordata > Aves > Piciformes > Lybiidae > Tricholaema lacrymosa > Tricholaema leucomelas. The sequence goes on along the minus strand of WAAF01014280.1, from coordinate 55,221 downwards.
CAGCACAAGAGCCAGAGGAGAGAGGGTTTCATTAAAATCTTCTGCTTCACGAGGTGTAAATGATCAGTGCTGGAGCCTCTCATCCCCTGCCTCTGTGCTTAGCTGCCCTGGCCAAGGGCTGTGCTACATCATTATACCACTGAATCTCAGGTTGGAAGGGACCTCAAGGATTGTCTGGTCCAACCTTTCCAGGGAAAAGCACAATCTAGACGAGGTGGCCCAGCACCCTGTCCACCTGAATCTTAAAGGTGCCCAACATTGGGAGGTCTTCTGCTCCCCTGGGGAGGTTATTCCTATGATTGATGGTCCTTGTGAAAGATTTCCCTCTTGTGTCCAATCGGAATCTCCGCAGAAGTAACTTCTACCTATTAACCCTTGTCTTCTGCAGGTGACTCTGTGAGAAGGGACTCTCCATCTTTGTAGCCACCCTTTAAATCCTGGAACACGATGATAAGGTTCCCCCTGAGTGTTTTTTCCTTCACGGCTAAACAAGCCCAGTTCCCTCAGCCCTTCTTCCAGAGAGAAGAGATGCTCCTTGGGGCCGACCTGGGGTGACTCATGCCTTACAGCTAGCACTGCAGCACAGACTGGGTGTCCATGGGGACTCTGATGGTTTGCAGACAATGGGAAGACATCTCTGCGTGTGCCGGGTGTTGCTTTCACAGAAGCCTTTGGGGATAGGAAGCAGAGAGCAAAACCTGCTGTGCTGTGTCTGGGAAGGGCTGTGCTGAACATGCTCTTGTTTGTCTCTGGCTTGCCAGAGGGGTAAATGTTGGGGGAAAGATAGTGTGTGCTCGGGCTGTGGCTGCTGGATCTGGTAGGTAGAAGAGAAGGGCTTCATGGCTAAAGCAGGAGGACTGGGAGAGCTCTCTCTTGGCAGCCCTGCTGGGAACACCTTGGCAGCAGGTTATAGGGCAAAGGGCTGCAAGGGATTTTCCAGGATGCACACAGTGGTGTCCTGTGGGTGCAGCTGATGATTTGCAGTTAGTTGGCTGCAGTGGCTTTGGGTTCGTGTCTTTCATCTCATCTGCGTTCCCCAAGACTTGACAGGACTCTTCCTTTTGGGTGGGCTTTGTGCCACACCCTTCCTGGTTGTCTGGAAAAGATTCCCAGGAGGAGCTGCTTGCTGCTCCATGCTGGATCTGTCCAACCTTTCTGTCTCTCTGTGTGGTCCTGCTGTAGACTCCACCTCAGCACCGCTGTCTGGTGGAGTGCCTCAGCCTCCTGCTGTAAGGCAGCTGCTCCTAAGGGAACTGATGACCTAGCTGCCCCAGCCTCCTCCCTGCTGCCAGCCCTGGGCAAGCCAGCTCCTGCACTGAGTGTGGCTGCCCTGCTTGTACAGAAATAGCAGGGGAAAGCCCTAACCCCCTTGGGCAGCATGCTTCCTGAGAGGGCAGCTGCCTCTTTGATGCCCAGAAACTCCTGAGTGAGGAGGAGGTGCACTGAATGCAGGGCTTTTAAACAGACAGGTTGTGCCTCTCTGCTTGAGCTGTTGCTGTGCTCCTGCTCCCCTGCCTTGTTTTGCACTCAGATGGCCGTAGTGAGCTGTGACTGCTTTGTGTCCACCTGAGCAAGCCCAGGAGGAGATGTGCTTCATGGAAGGTAGCAGCAGATCAGAGCATCACAGGCAGAAGTGCTGGTTCTGGTCTTTTGGAGGTACTGGTGCATTATGAAGAGTGATGTTCCAGAGCTGGTCTCCGGTGCAAGGGGCAGGCAGAGCAGCAGTGGCTATTGCTGGCCATGCAGGCATTGCTGCTGGCTCTGTAAAGCTGGTGGAGGCTGCTGTACCAATGCAGTGCTGGGTTTTGTGAGTGCCGCCTTTGTGGAATGCTGAGAGGTGGAAGACAGATGGCAAGGGAAGGGGATGTGAGGAGCAGTCTTCTAAACAGGCTTTGTCACAAAGCAAGCTGTAAATCTGGAGAAAGGGAGAAAAAGTAGCTGGCAGTGGTGTGGATTGGTTATGCTCATTGACATGTTTGTGGGTTTGAGTCCAGGCATGATGCTTCTGAGCTGGTTTCACCACGCTGGGGCCTTGGTTTAGGGATCTAAATGTGGTAGTTATTAATTGGAAGAGGCCTCCCATAAGAGGAGGTTATTTCTGGGCTTTGTTCATTCCTTTCATATCCATGTGGGCTGAAGTGGTTACTTCTTTTTGTGTATGGAATCCTCAGCTTAAAAAGAAGCGTTGCTGATGGTTCTCAGGTCTTCATGGTTCATGGGTGCCTTGGAAGTGGAGGAGGAGGGCTAAACTGGAAAAAAAGAGTGTCAGGACCCTTACAGGATCTGCTCTAGCAAAATGCTGAACTTGGGTATCTTACTGGACTCTGGACATGAATATTTGATGTTCCAGCTGAGCATGACAAAGGATCTGGATAAAACTGTCTGGGGGATTGTGAGAGGGAATGACTTTTTCTAGCAGAAATATTAGAAACATGACTGAATTCTGAAAATTTCACCAAAGAGATGGAGACTGAAGAGCAGGAGAGAGAAATCTGAAATGTCTGTCTGTAGGTGTGTCCTCTCCCAAAGCTGGAGGAGAGCTGAAGCCAGTGCAGCTCTGTACATAGGTGCTCTTTATATGCTGAGAGTCTGCTGCCTTTACCGAGTTTGGGTGCAGCAATATCTTTGACAAAACACAGAAAACCGAGAAATAGCCTTAAAAAGAAGCTGTTTTACAGGGTGCAGATGAGCCAGATGTGAGTATGAGGCTGAGGCTTTGCTGTGTATGCTGCACATATTAATACTGCAGCTCCACAGGACACAAGCCCTCTCTGCTCTGCTGTAAGAAGCCCTGTGCTGTGCAGTACTGAGCAGAACACTCACATTTCACCCTCTCACTGCACCATGCTGCTCTTGTGACCGAGGAGAGGTGGCCTGGCAGGTGGTGTGCATGACTGCTCAGGGGAGGGGAGCTCCCATGCAGCACAGCACCGCTTCCAGGTCTGGAGAGAAGGAGAGCCTAGAGAGGATGAGTTGTCCTTGTGTGCAGTTTAGCTCTTCCTGCTTTTAACACTACCAAGTCTTCTCTCATTAGCAGGTTTACAGGAGATGGAAAAGGTATTTTCACTTCTGGACAAGTAGTTTCTCCCCAGGTGATGTGTGGGAAGCTAGGCACATTCAGATTGCTTTGTAATGCCAGTGTTTGAGGCAGGATCATGCGAGGGATTCTGTGCTTCATTGATTCGTCCCTCTGCAGTGTAAGTGCAGAGTTGTCTTCCTCGCTGCCATGGCCTCCCATTGGAGTCAGTTCAAACAATAAAGCTGAGAAGGGTGAATTGGCTTCCTGTCTCTTGCTGTTCTTGAACTGGATACTATTTCTTTGTGGCAAATTTTTGAGTGTGGGACTGACTGTTAGTGTTCTCCTGCACTGCTGCTGGGAGAAGAGATGATTTCTGTTACTGGTGACAGGGAGCAGTGACTTCGTTTTCTGATGTGGCACTGTGAATGTCCTGAGTTTCAGGGATGAGGCAAATGTAACCTGAGACCTGTTTCCTTGTTAAGGTGCTTCATCCTGAACTCTGGAAAATGCCAAACTGGCCCCTATGTTTGGGGCAAAGAGTACAGATGTGTGGCTCTGATGGCCCCTTTGGTCTGCAGAGCCAGCAGAAGGCAGTACCTTGGCTGTTGCAGCTCAATAGCATCTTTAGAATGGCTGTGTGCTCCTCTCTGCCAGGCTCTTGAAGTCCATCACCTGCAGTGAAAGAGGGAGGTGGGACAGCAGTGGCTTCATTGGCCATAACAGAGCAGCAGTGCTTGACTTGCCCTTGGTGACATCTACAATGGCAAATTTACTCTTGACCATCTCTGCCTCCCTGACTGTAGGAGCTCAGGGGTGAGTGCTGTCGATTTAAATGATATGTTTGCCTGGACCTCAGTGTTGTCAGTTCTTCCCAAACATATGATCTTGCCATGAGGCAGCTCGTCACTTGGTGGGCAGTCAGGCTTGTAGCTCACTTCTTCCCAAGCCACAAAGTGGAAGCAAGCAGAGTGGTTTTGTGAGCAGCTGGTAGCAACTTCTCTTCACCTGGGAGGAAAGGCTCAACGATAGCAAGGACAAGCTGAAAGCTGTTGGCCTTTTCTTGCCTCGGTTTCTTGACGTTCTTGAATATTTTTGGCGTGGTCAAAGGTCTTTTAAAGAGTCAGGCATCTGCCCACCTGCACATGTCTCTACTTCTAAATCAAAGCTGTCTCTTTAACTTTGCCAGCCCCTGGATTTAAGAGCTTCCCCTATTCCAGGGCAACGCTGTTCTTCGCTCTTGCTTGAGCTACCTTTTGTCTTTAATTGTTTTAGATAGGTTTTGGAACCCAATGCCAAAGATTAGCCTTTGTTCTTCCCCTGGAGAAAATTCCCATTCTTTTATGCCACCTTCCTTTTCAGCCTCCTTGGTCTCCACTTGGCTGTGCTTGCCCCTTCCCTCTCCCAAGTGAGGTCTACCCAGGTGCTCCAGAGCCTTTCAGTTGTGGTGGTGGAGCTGTCTTGGGGCAGGGACTGATTTTGCCCCTTGTCACAGTGAATGGCAGCTTCTGTTGATTTCTGGAAACCAGGCTGTTCACCAGACTGGGCTTAGCAGCCAGGCCCTTCAACACACAGAGTTGGATATTTTTTGCTTCTTTATTGCAGCTGTTTATTTTCTGCCTGCCTGTTCAGTGTGATGCTTGGGGCTTTAGCTATGTGCCGGGTGAGAGAAACCTTATTTTTGCAAGGGGGTTGGCTCTGCTGATGGTCTGAATGGTTTTAGTCCATACAGGAGAGGGAGGCTGGAAAAATTCCATCTGGAAGCTATTGTGTCTCTGCCAAAAAGGAAAATGAAAAAAAAAAAATTCTCACCCCTGTGCAAAGAGGGCAGAGAAACAGCCTCTTAGTTCCAGAAGGGGATGGGAAAGGGAGAAAAGAGGGCAGTTTCCCTGTTGCTGATGAGAGAAGGAAAAAACATGAGTGCTTAGGAGCTCCCACATGCTCAGCTGCATTTTTAACACCCTGCTGCCTTTGTCGTATAGCAACAGAGCTGGGGGTTTTAATTAGCCAGTGATAGTCTCATTTCCAGTGCTCTGCACTGACTCTTGAGGCAGGTGGCTTTGTTGCTAGTCACATGCAGTGGTGTCACTTAAAGATGTGATTAGATTCCTTTATTGCAACCTTTTTGCCTTCGGCTGTGATAGTGTCTTAATGACAGGCTTTAGGAGTTTGGGGTTTTTTAGCCTCCAGGCATCTTTGAGTCCAAAACCTATCACTGGAGTTCTCTGTAGAGATGCTCTGAGTGCCCTGCACAAGCGCTGCTCAAGTACTGCATGCAGGGACTTCAGTTGCCTTGGAAACTGTGTGCCATATATATGTGTGTGTGTGTGAGTCTCTCCCTCCCTCCCTCCATGCATGCACACATTATTTTCTTTTCTGACTTCAAGTATCAGAAATGCTCTTCAGCCTGGGAGGACTCTCCATCCAGGTACTGGGCTCTTTCAGAGGTGTCTCATGGCTAGCAGTGAGCTTTGACTTCTCAGTCTGTGCTGGGGTGATGGCCCAGGTGCTGTTCCACCCTTGGTGCTACCTGGTGTTTCTCCTCATTCCCTCCCTCTCTTGCCTCTAAGCATAACTTAGGGGACAGGACTCACTCCGTGTTACCTGGCAGAGGAGCCTTTTTTAGAGCGTGGGAGATGCTGAGGTGGATGCAGTGATGAACTGCCTTTGCTGTGATGGGGTTTATTTAATCCATTCCTCTGCCCCTTCTTGTCCTCCTCCACCTGCCTTTGCCCTCTGCATAGTTTTTCACTTTCTTTCTTCAGAACTCTAACTTGGTGAGCACTCAAGTCTCAGACCCTGGCTGGCCAACCCGGGGGGACTCTTCACCACTGAGCTTCCCTGGCTCTGAGTACCTAAATAGGAGAGTGATTGTCTCTGGGAGGCAGTTTGGAACTTGCCCTATGATTTATCTCACCAACTCCCTGGTGCTTTTTATCACGCAGGGCAGCAGCAGTAAGAGCTGGCAGCACTTAGCACCTGCAGGTAGTAGGGATGCTGTCTGTGGGGTACACAGGTGATGAGAAGGCTTTGCTTTGTGTGGGAAGAGCAAGCTCTCTCAGTGCAGACCTGGGGTCACTTTTCCAAGAGGTGGCACTGAAATCCAAGCTTGGCACCTCAGAGAAGAGCTCAGTCCATACTAGCTTATGCTCAGTGCAGCAGCACTCCAGTTTTGAAGCATTCAGATGTGAGATCTCTCCATCTGAAGCCAGTGGAGATGCTGCTATTGCATGTCCTTCTGTTTGATAAGCAATTTTGATTGTGAATATGGGATTTGCTGTGCCGAAGGTAGAGACCTTGAACTGCTTTTTTCGCATGTTCCCATAGTCCATAGTGCCTTTGGTTACCAGAAATGAGTAAAGGGCAAGATGAGTTGCATTGTGTGATGTGGGCTTCACAGGTTTGGAGCTGGCATCCTCTGAGGAAGCTGCGGCTGGTTGTGGCGCGGGCTGTAGTTACGTCAGTACATCTGCGTGGAGAGCTCAGGCTGCTGCTCTCTTGAGACAAGCAACCTCCCAGAGAGGGGTGACATATTCTGCTGCCTTTCAGACAGCACTCCTCTCTAAACTGCATCCCTCTGAGTATTTACTCTGCATCACACTTCTCTCTCCACTTGTCAGTTGTCAGAATCACATCTGCTATTTTTAGTCACCCCAAGCTTCTTTGCCTGTTGGGGGTGTATATTTAGACACTTGCCGAGCTGTGTCCCCTGTTTGTCAGGCACTGCTACATCTAAAATGAAAGATTTCAAACCTGTCTGTTTTGGAAATGCAGGGAAAATGGTTTGTGGAGAACTCAGAGCTGTTTCCAGAGAGGAAGCAGGGAAAGGGCATGAGCTGAGCCTGTCTCTGCTGAGGTGGTGTGCCACGCAGGAAGGCACAAGGCATGACAGACACCTAAAATGTCCAGACTCCTGCCATTGTCAGCAAACCACTGGTGCTGAAGGAGCAATGGAATGAAATAGCTGTGTTTCATAGCCCTGTACTGTATTCCTGAGGAACACCAAAGACAGCATCTCACTGGGCTTCTTGCTACCGGCTTCTGCTATTGCTATGTCCAAGGACTCAGCACTGTGACGCCAGGAGGGTTAGCTCAGCAGTAGCTGCTCTTGGCAGTGCCTGACAAGCACTGATGGTTTCCCTGCTCTGTCTTGCTCTGGTGTTCGGACCTGGTTTCCATGCTATGGACCAGATGTTTTGCCTGTGAAGCACAGTGAGGTTTCTGTCCCCCATTCTCTTGCAGGAGATGTATTCCTTAGGAATTTGGTAACAAATAGGGGTAATTAGATATGAGCCATTTTTCATCATGTCCAAACCCTGACATTCTGAAGAAAAGCTGCAACGACTGAATTAGGACTTTATTTTGCTCCTCCCTCAAGCTGATTTCAAGCCTCTACCAAATGGTCTGTACTGTGGCTTCATCCTCTCCCATCTGGGTATCTGCCACCTGTGCTCTGTTCCTGTGCCAGACCTGCGAGCAGGCAGAGTGCAGGAGCATAGGGAAGAGCCTGTTCTATCCAAGGGAAGGGATTCCTTTTTATATTCCAGTACACCCTGTCTGCTGCCAGGTGCTGGGCTGAGTGTCTTGCAAAGCAGTTGCACCTGCAAACTGGAGCAGAGTCAGCATGGCTGCTTATTCAGGCTTATGTCTCTTGCCCAAGGGGATGAAGTATTAGCAGGACAATATGTGGCAGCAAACCAAGACACACAGATGCTCTTCTTGAGATGAATGTTCTTGCTCATTGCCTGTGCAGGGGAAGAGTGAGCTGTAGAATCATGGAATCAACCAGGTTGGAAGAGACCTCCAAGATCATCCAGTCCAACCTATCACCCAGCCCTAGACAGTAATCTAGACCATGGCACTTGCTCATGGCCTCCTCCAGTTTTCCCACTAATACAAGAGCCAGCTCAATCCTTCCTGGTAGGTCAGCAAAGTGGTGGCTTTTGCTGTCTCTGTGCTGGCACTGGAGCATGTGGTAGTTCCAAGGTGGAGGAGAGAAAGTACCATCATATGAAGTGGCAGAATGTGCCTGCACTGGAATGGCAGTGGGATAACCTGCGGAGTGTCTGCATCCTCCTCACACGCACATCCACAGCGCCGGGACCCCAGACATCACTCCCTTCCACTGCTGTCACTTTTCCACCTGTTTGTTCAGAGAGAAGCAAAGGAATCTTTGCCTTCTACACAGCCCAGAGAGGAGAGGAAGAGTCTTAGGCTGTTTTATTGTCTCAGGTATGCCCATCCATTGGAATGGTTAAAACAGCAAAGAAAGCTCATTTGCTGAGCTGAAATCACACTCTCACAGTATCACCAAGGCTGGAAGAGACCTCACAGATCATCAAGTCCAAGCTGTTACCACAGAGCTCAAGGCTAGACCATGGCACCAAGTGCCACGTCCAATCCTGCCTTGAACAGCTCCAGGGATGGCGACTCCACCACCTCCCTGGGCAGCCCATTCCAGTAGCCAATGACTCTCTCAGTGAAGAACTTTCTCCTCACCTCAAGCCTAAATTTCCCCTGGTGCAGCTTGAGGCTGTGTCCTCTTGTTCTGGTGCTGGCTGCCTGAGAGAAGAGAGCAACCTCCCCCTGGCCACAACCACCCCTCAGGTAGCTGTAGACAGCAATAAGGTCTGCCCTTAGCCTCCTCTTCTCCAGGCTAAACAATCCCAGCTCCCTCAGCCTCTCCTCGTAGGGCTGTGCTCGAGGCCTCTCCCCAGCCTCGTTGCCCTTCTCTGGACACGTTCAAGCATCTCAATGTCCCTCTTAAACTGGGGGACCCAGAACTGGACACAGTACTTGTCCCTGTCTCTGCCCGGGGATGGTTTTGACCTCACCCTTCCCCATTTCTCTCGGCCAAAGCCCCCATGGTTGGTTGAAGCAGAAAATGAGTAGGATGGCTTGTTGCAAGAATAGTGTCTGGTTAATGAGTTGTTATGGAATATTGTTGAACATCTGGGAGCCAGGCAGGTGTTCCATGGCAAAAGTCATCCTGGGATGTATTTCCCCTTTGTTAAAATAGCCCCACCTCAGCTGCAGGGAGTGGTGATTCTGTGGGAAGGAGAAACGTTGTGGCACCAAGTGGGACAGCAGCCTGTGGAAGAAGTTTGTTGGTTTTCTTCCAGCCTTGTGAAGATTTCATATCTGGGGTGAAGTGCTGTTAAAGCAGGTTGTGCACTGCTCTGTCCACAGGCTGCCAGTGCTGGGAACGCCTCCTGCCCAAAGCCAAGGTACCAACTGGTGTGAAGTTGCTTTTAAATTATGATTCTTTTGTAGTGACAAAGGCCTTTTAGTCTGCTGGGCTGGGGGATGGAGATGCATATTTAAGTGAGGGTTTGTGCAGGTGGTTTTTATGCAGTACTTTGCCCCTTTTGGCCTGCCTGGCAGCATTTTTAACTTCACTGCCTAAATCTCTGCTCCATCAGGATGGTTGCTGTTGAGTTTTAGTTTCCTCTTAGAATTTGAGGGTAGCTTTCATTTTCCTGGTGTTTTGTAACTTAGAATCATAGAATCATAGAATGGTTTAGGTTGGAAGGGACCTCAAGGATCATCCAGCTCCAACCCCCTGCCATAGGCAGGGACATTGCCCAAGGCCTCATCCAGCCTGTCCTTAAACGCCTCCAGGGAGGAAGCATCCACAGCCTCCCTGGGCAACCTGTTCCAGTGTCTTACTTCTCACAGGGCAAAGCTCTGCTTCACTTCCCTCACCTTCTCCCAGAATGCAAGACTCAGGTATTTTTCCTGAAGCAAGGAATGCTTTGTAGGAAGCCAAACTCATCTCCTTTGGCTGAACAAAGAGCACAGAGTTGCTCCAGCACATAGCAAACCTTCAAGGGCTTATTTGCCCCTCCCTACCATTCTTCAAACGCAATTTTTCTTTCTAGTGGGAGTATTTTTCCCTGTGCTTGAGTTGCTGTGTCCTGCTGGACGCTGTCCCTGAGCTCTCCATGGATGCAGCACTTGCAGCTCACCGGGGAAGCGAGCGGTGCGTTGCCCATCATGGGCACCTTCCAGATGTAATTCACTAGTGGAGCATTAAACACTTCCTTGGCCATGCTTCAGTGTCAGCAGCAGATCTTTTCATTCCTCTTCACCTCTGCTGTCTGCACTCTTTCTCTGATTACAAGTGTCTGAGGAGCTCTGTTTTTGTGAAGCACTGGACACGTAGCATGACTTGCTGTCCTAGCAGTGCATGCCAGAGAGCCTTTCCATTTCCTCTAGCAATGTGGGAGCTTTGGTTGTTTATTTTTCTCCTCTGTTTACTTTGTGACTTGATGCAGTTGCTGGCACTTGTCTGCAGAAGGAGAGGAAAGATCAGAAATGAACGTATAATGTGATATTTTTAAGTTTGCTGGAGGAGCAGTGGCAAACTGGTTACGCTGATCCTGCAGTGTAGGGATCTGGCAGTGTAGAGAGGTGCTGTGGGTCTTTCAACAGCTGGAATGAAGGAGAAATCCAGATTACTTTCTCCTGGAGGTGAGCAAGAACCATAGCTCTCCCAAAGCAATTTGGTCTTTGCAGCTTGAATATTGCTAGGAAAGAAAAAGTCAATAGCTGGAGCGGTCCATTGGCTGGAACAGGTAGCAGAGGGATTTCAGAATCTTGGCTCTGCCCCTGTTCTGCAGCCCAGCAGAGCTCAGGTGCTAGTGAGGGGGCGAGGAATCTTGTGTGGCAGACTCCCCATGGGTGCCCCAGGGATTCTGTAGTCTCAGGGCAGGGGCAACCTGATGCCTCCAAGCCTTGGGACTGAACTGCTTTTGCAAAAACTACTTCATGGCAGAGAAAAGGAAAAGAGTTGTTTGCTGCAGCTCCATGGGGCAGAACTGGTCACACAGCACTGGAGGGACCCAGGGGCATCTCCCCTTCGAGCTTCAGCATCTGCACCACCCTGGGGGTTTTTGATGCTGTTACCCTGGAGAAATACATCTTTCTTTTAAAAGTGATGTGTCTTAGAAACGAGAGGCTGTTGTTTGCTTTTTAATCTGCTCCTCCAGTTCGTGCCAGTCCCTGGCTGGCTGTGCAGCACCCTGAACAAACACCTCAGATCACATACTGTGCAGAGGGAGTTAATCTGCAGGAGCCCGCCCTGGCATCTCTCTCCCCTGCCTGTCTGCTCAGCTGAGGGCAGCTTTCAGCTTTTCTGTGTGAAAACTGGGGCATCTCTGAACCAGCTTCTTTCATCTGCTTCTGAAAGGCCTTACACCCTCCTGCTTAACATTTTGGAGGGTTATTTTGGTATTAAAAACAAGAGCATCATAGGCTCAGATGAGTGGTCCTCAGGGTGTAACTCTGCCTTTGCACTGCCCTGCTTTTTGAAGGCTGTACTGAAGTGAGCTGGCTACTGTTCGTCTAGGTAGGTTGGGCTGCATGGAAAACAGTGGATGTAGAGGGGCTTGATGCTCTGACAGTGTTCCTGGAAGGTGTGCAGGAAGCTGCTTGAAGGTGAGATTGAGTCTATGCAGCTGTTTGGGTAAGCTTACCTCAGCAGGGGCAGGAGGTACCTCTCCAAGACCAGTAATTTCCACCTCTAAAGCTTCTTCTGAAAAGTCTGGAAGAGTGGCAGCATCTCCACAAACCTCGTTGAGTGCAGCATGAATACTGTTACGTTCTGGTGCCAGCAACAGCCAGCTCCTGCCTGCCCTTCTTGCGGTCGAGCCTTATCGCCCACGGCAAGGAAGCTGGGGTGTGTTCTGTGCCGCTGGGGGGAAGCAGAGTGTCCCTCTGTCTGTCTGTCTTCAGATACATGGGTTTTAATATGTGGGAGTTGTAGGAGAGCAGAATGCAGATGGGTTTTACCAGCATGCTGCCAGATGGCTGCTTTGCAGGACGGTGCCTGTCTTCATTTGCACACCACAAACCCCTCTGTGGCCTTTGCATAAGACTTGGTGGATTTTCTGATCCTTTGCAGCAGCAGCTGATCAATGCTCTCATTTTTGTCTCACAGGAGGAGCCAGCTCCCACGGTGCAGGGACGAAGGTCATCGCTCAGTGGGGTGTGCTACCTGACCATGGGTCTCCTTGTCCTGCTCCTGGGCTTGGTCTTTGCATCGATGTATGTGTACAGATACTTCTTCGTCACCCAGGTAGGGGTGAGTTGGGAAGGAGTGCCAGTTCTGCAGCTGGAGCAGCCAGCCGAGCTGCTTCAGCCTTTGAAAGGGGTGGTGCTGTTATTGACTCCTTTGTACTGTGCTAACTCAGGAGCCAGTCCTGGGCACTGCAGACAAGGCACGTCTCAAGTGGTAGGCTCAGGCTCACCTCCATACCAGCTGCCAGAATGGGCCTTCCAGAAACCATCCACACCCCTCCCTCATGGCTTTGTTTTGCCTTTCTTAGCTTTTTTAAAACCCCATAAAAATAACTGCCAGTTCTGCCTTTTAAACCCAGCCTCACTGCTGACAGGGTAAAGGCAATCTGAAAGTGTGGCTTGTGAGGAGAGAGCAAGCCCTTGTTCTAGCAAGGAGGTACAGGTGAGGGAACAGCTTTTTGCCCTAGCACAGCAAAACGCAGTAGCTGTGACAAAAATCAATGCTGCTATTAATACAGCAAGCAGAGAGGTGAAGAGTAAGTGGGAGATGGTATGGAAGGTGTGTCCTCAACCTCTGTTAAATTCAGCACATTGTCATCTGGAGAGCCTGGCCTGGCTTGGGAAGGCTGGGCTGGTAGGTCAGAGTGTCAGAATCATAGAATCAACCAGGTTGGAAGAGACCTCCAAGCTCATCCAGTCCAACCTAGCACCCAGCCCTGTCCAATCAACCAGACCATGGCACTAAGTGCCTCATCCAGGCTTTTCTTGAACACCTCCAGGGGCAGTGACTCCACCACCTCCCTGGGCAGCCCATTCCAATGCCAATCACTCTCTCTGCCAACAACTTCTTCCTAACATCCAGCCTAGACCGCCCCTAGCACAACCTGAGACTGTGTCCCCTTGTTCAACAGAAGAGACTAACTCAACCTGGATGAAACCTCCCTTCAGATAGTTGTAGCCAGCAATGAGGTCTGCCCTGAGCCTCCTCTTCTGCAGGCTGCACACCCCCAGCTCCCTCAGCCTCTCCTCACAGGGCTGTGCTCCAGGCCTCTCACCAGCTTTGCTGCCCTTCTCTGGACATCTTCCAGTACCTCAACATCTCTCTTGAATTGAGGAGCCCAGAACTGGGCACAGCACTCAAGGTGTGGCCTGAGCAGTGCTGAGTACAGAGGCAGAATAACCTCCTTTGTCCTGCTGGCCACACTGTTCCTGATCCAGGCCAGGATGCCATTGGCTCTCCTGCCCACCTGGGCACACTGCTGGCTCATCTTCAGCTACTATCTACCAGTACCCCCAGGTCCCTTTCTTTCTGGCTGCTCTCAGCCAGTCTCCCCAGCCTGTAGTGCAGAGACCAGGCAGAGTTGCTGTGTACAGAAGAAACTGCTGCTCTCTCTGACTTGCTGAATATTTAGCCAAGAAACCCCAGAGCATCTATTGGCACTGAAGTCCTCGTTCTGCTGTGGAGCAGCAATTAGTGAATGAGTTCTCCTAGGGCCACCTTTCTCTCTGCAGCCAGCATTTATCCACTCAGCAGGATAGTCTTTTATACACTCCTTTGCACCACAGATTTTCTTGCTGTCAAATTAATTGGCAATCTTGCTTTATTACCTGTGCTCATTTATACCTGATCTGGAAACCCCATGGCAACTGCAGGGCTGCTCAGCCTTCCCACACACGTGTGATGGGACTCTATTGCAGAGCTTTTGGTGTAGACGCCTTCTTACGAGCAGGCACAACCGGCATGGAGGGAAGGTTATTGACCAGGTTATGGACAGCATTCAGTCCATCACCCAGTCAATAACTTACCCTTAGTGCATGCTGAACAGCACTGGGGCTACTTGTTGTCAGCCCAGCAGCCTGGGGTAAGTTGGTTTGAGTTGGAACAGATCTTTTAAGGTCATCTAGTCCACTCTCCCTGCAGTGAGCAGGGACATCTTTAGCTAGAGCAGATTGCTCAGAGCCCTGTGCAACCTGACCTTGAATGTTTCTGGGATGGGACCCCTACCACCTCTCTGAGCAACCTGTTCCGTTGACAGCTCATACTCAATGCGCAGCAAGGCCCATTCAGCATGGTCAGAGATGCTTCGCAGACCAAGGCATGGGTCCTCCGTGTCTCAGTCTGCTTTGCAGCTGCACTTTGTGCCTGTGACCCTCATGCTCAAATTTGATTGCTCACACTGCATTAACTCTCTTGCCCATACCTTGTGCTTCTGGAGCCCTGGGGTGCAGCAGCTCTCAGGGGCTTGCAGTGAGGTGAAGCTGCTTTGTTTTGGTGCCCTTGCCATATAAAAGCTACAAGTGCTTTAGAAATGATGTTCTACTTGCCCCCCAAGCTTAGAATCATAGAATCAACCAGGTTGGAAGAGACCTCCAAGATCATCCACTCCAACCTAGCACCCAGCCCTATCCAGTCAACCAGACCATGGCACTAAGTGCCTCATCCAGGCTTTTCTTGAACACCCCCAGGGATGGCGACTCCACCACCTCCCTGGGCAGCCCATTCCAATGCCAATCACTCTCTCTGCCAACAACTTCCTCCTAACATCCAGCCTAGACCTCCCCTGGCACAACTTGAGGCTGTGTCCCCTTGTTCTGTTGCTGGCTGCCTGGCAGAAGAGCCCAACCCCACCTGGCTACAGCCTCCCTTCAGGTAGTTGTAGACAGCAATGAGGTCTGCCCTGAGCCTCCTCTTCTGCAGGCTGCACACCCCCAGCTCCCTCAGCCTCTCCTCACAGGGCTGTGCTCCAGGCCCCTCACCAGCTTCGTTGCCCTTCTCTGGACACCTTCCAGCACCTCAACATCTCTCTTGAATTGAGGAGCCCAGAACTGGACACAGCACTCAAGGTGTGGCCTGAGCAGTGCTGAGCACAGGGGCAGAAGAACCTCCCTTGTCCTGCTGCCCACACTGCTCCTGAGCCAGCCCAGGATGCCATTGGCTCTGCTGCCCACCTGGGCACTGCTGCCTCATCTTCAGCTCCTCTCTCCCAGCACCCCCAGCTCCCTCTCTGCCTGGCTGCTCTCAGCCACTCTGTCCCCAGCCTGTAGTGCTGCTTGGGGTTGTTGTGGCCAAAGTGCAGAACCCTGCACTTGGCCTTGTTCAATCTCATCCCATCGTTCTCTGCCCACCCATCCAGCCTGGCCAGGTCCCTCTGCAGGGCTCTCCTACCTTCCAACAGCTCCACACCTGCTCCTAGCTTGGTGTCATCTGCAAACTTACTGATACTGGACTCAATCCCCTTGTCCAGATCATCAATAATGATGTTGAACAGGACCAGGCCCAGCACTGATCCTTGGGGCACACCACCAGTGCCAGCTGCCAACTGGATGTGACACCATTCACCACCACTCTCTGGGCTCGACCTTCCAGCCAGTTCTTGCCCCATATCAGAGTGAATCTGTCCAAGCCCTGAGCTGCCAGCTGTGCCAGGAGCTTGTTGTGGCAGATGGTGTCAAAGGATTTGCTGAAGTCCAGGTAGACTCCATCCACAGCCTGCCCCACATTCACCAGGCATGAAACCTGATCATAAAAGGAGATCAGGTTGGTGAGGCAGGGCCTGCGTATGTGCCTTATGTAGAAAAATGCAGTTACTGAAAGCTGTGTGTGTGTGGAGGGGTATCAGTAGCCTGATCATGAGATTTAAGAGCTTACATGTAGCTGGTTTATCCTTCTGAGTTACCCTATTATGAAATCCCATGAGGAAGCTTTTACTCTATTTGGACCTGGCTAGGGAAGTGGGACAGTCATTTCATGAGGGTGTTTTGCACTGTCTTCTTCAAGACTGGTTTCTGGTAAAAAGACTGTCTCAAAATATTCTCAAGCATCTGTAAGAGGAAGGAGTTGGTCTGTGTTGGGTCAGAAGTTACAAGAGGCCAACAGCTGCCAGGTCACCAGAGATAAGCACAGGGTCTGTGAGCTCTCAAGTGAGAAATCTAAAGAAAACAAGAGCCTGCAAGTAGCATCCCTGTACTCAGAGGCCAGGATGTGGTGTTGGCTAAACAGTATGTGGAGCCAGCACTGGCCTTGAAAGGCTCTGCAGAGGACAGCCAGCTGCAGAGGGAGCTGAAGATGATGAAGGCTCCCCTCACTGGGGGTCACACAACCACTAACGCCAACAGTGCACATGGGCAGTAGGGAAAGTCAATATGTAACAGACTGTGAAACAAGGGAGGAGCTTGGTCCTGCTTGGTGCAGCCTTCTGGGACCTGCTGGCCACAGGCACAGAGCTCTGAGCACATCCAAACCGAGAGCAGAGGTGGCTGAGCTGTGAGCGGCACCAGNTCAAATACTGGAAGGCCACTATAAGGTCTCCTCGAAGCCTTCTCCTCTCCAGGCTGAAGAGCCCCAACTCTCTCAGCCTGTCCTCATAGCAGAGGTGCTCCAGCCCTCTGATCATCTTCGTGGCTCTCCTTTGGACCTGCTCCAGCAGTTCCATGTCCTTCTTGTATTGGGGGCTCCAGAACTGCACACAGTACTCATTACGGTTTTAGTGTTTAAGCTGTAATAAAGTACTGAAACTGTACCCGCATGGGGGTACCCACCTGTGAGAGTGTTCCCTGGCCCCAAAGAGCTCGCTAGCACGGCATCTCCCTGAGGGGTGTGCTTACCCACTATGGGTACATGTCTTCCTGTGTTTGCTGTAGTTGGTGGTGGGTGCACGAGTGTTGCATCTCCACCTGGATCTCGTCCCCGCAGCTGCCCCGCGAGAGCGTGTTTCACTGCGGCGTGCTCTACGAGGACTCGCTCTATTCGCCCTTCAAAGGGCAGCTGGAGCTGCACGAAGATGTCAAGATTTACATCGAGGAGAACTACGAGCAAATCAACGTCCCAGTGCCCCAGTTCGGAGGGAGCGACCCTGCGGATATCATCCATGACTTCCAGCGAGTAAGGACATCTCGGGGCCTTTGGGGGCGCTGCACAGGGCTGAGCTGGGGTGCACCAGCATGGTGCTCTTGGCCTAGTGCTGTTGTGACTGTCACAGACTTCTACAATGATCTTGTTACTTAGCTCTTCTTCCCAAAGCCCTCTCTGGGAATTTGCCAACCTGCTTGTCTTGCCGTGGACAAGTTTGTCATTGAAAGCAATTTCTTGTCTTCCCTGAATTCCCTCTCTCTGCCCATTTTCACAGCCACATTTCATTGGGAAAGGCTCAGTTCCTTAATCTCTGTGCTTGGCAGGGTCTGACAGCTTACCACGACATCACGCTGGATAAGTGCTACGTCATCGAGCTGAACACCACCATCGTGATGCCTCCTCGCAACCTGTGGGAGCTGCTGGTGAACGTGAAGGTACAGCCACAATCCTGCTTGTTTTGCATGCTTCTCTGGAGCTGGCTCATGGGTGCCAGCTGGAAGCTCATGGGGAATCAAAACTGCTGTGTCTGTGGAAATAAGCCTTGGCCCTGACAGAGCCAAGAGGATGAAGACACAGTTAAAATGGTCTTAGGCATTTGATTCTTTAGAGAGAGTACAGAGCACATGTGGGTTTCAATAACTTTCTGATTATTGGGATGGGTAAGTGTCCAGTATGTCTGTGAGGGGTTTAGTGTGCATCTTAGAGACATTATTTTTAAGTGTTCAGCTTAGATTTGAGCTCAGAAAAGGTTTTTTGCCACGAGGACAGAAGCAGTGAAAGAAGTTGCCCAGGAAGGTTGTGCTGCCTCTTTGAATTCCTTGGAGGTTTTCAACACCAGACTGGGTAAAGCCATGAGGAACCTGGTCTGATCTCACAGCTGCCCTTGCTTTGAGCAGGAAGGGTGTGACTGGGACCTCGCTGCAGCTTGTGGGCCTGTGATCCTCATCCTCAAGATCCAGCCTTGCTGGTGGCTCATGTCAGGCAGTGGAGACAGATTTTTCCTTTCATCACCTGGTGACTTGGCAAGATGCTCTGAAATACTCCTGTTTGGATGCCCGATGAGTCCTTGGACTTGGAGACTTTTGCCTTCCTCCTCTTAGGCCTCCTTTCACTCTCTTCACTCCTTTGAGTCCAGTCAAGTCACCAATGAATGAGACTAGTTTCCAGCTGAAGATTTAGTTTTGAAGATGTTGAGTGGCTTCAGTGCTGTTTCTAGGACCACTTGTTGGTCCAGAAAGTAGTATTAGCATTTGGTCAGCACAGTGATACAGTCTCACAGTCTCACAGTATTACCAAGGCTGGAAGAGACCTCACAGATCATCAAGTCCAAGCCGTTACCACAGAGCTCAAGGCTAGACCATGGCACCAAGTGCCACGTCCAATCCTGCCTTGAACAGCTCCAGGGACGGCGACTCCACCACCTCCCTGGGCAGCCCATTCCAGT
>WAAF01014280.1:2250-36609 GCA_013400475.1 Tricholaema leucomelas | reverse complement strand
GCGCTTGGACTTATTGAACACCATCCCCTTGGACTCTGCCCATCTGTCCAGGTGGTCGAGGTCCCGCTGCAGAGCCCTTCTGCCCTCCAGCCCAGATACAGTGAAGCTTCTTTGCCCTTTCCTCCCCAGCCAGCCTTGTGCTGGGGTGACCCTTTGCTGTGTGCCCTGTGCCTGCTCTGCAGTCCTTGGCATATGTGGGCATGGCTGTACCAGACGCCACTCAGGTGCTGGTGCTGCTGTCACCACTTATGTGTTACCAGGCCTTTCGTGCCTATTTTTTTGCCCCTAAATGACAGCCTTGCTGTTTCTTGTAGACTTTATTCTGTATAGATGTCATGGTTTAGTGAATAGGGCTGCCTGAGAGAAAAGGATGAAGGGATGCTCCCTGCTGTGCAGAAGCAGGAAATTGGAGCTGACCCAGTTAAATGATGGATGATCCACATCTTCTGGAGAACTCGAGGTGCTCAGTGCTCCAGTTTCCTCAAACTCTTGGTGTAGAATTGAAGATGCTGGGTGTGCTGTACAGTCCTAGAATGGAGGAGCAATATTTCCTGGTTACTTCAGCTGCCACAGCTATTTAAAACCAAAACAATGAGGAAACTGGATCATGTGCATGGGTCTTTCAAGTCCTGCCACCATGTCAAGGATATGGCAAATCCTGAGCCCCAGCCCCAGCTGTTGGTGTGACAGCACCTGCTGGTAACTGCACGTGTCGCATGCCCTGTCCTGCACTCTCTCTCTGAGAATCAATAATTGAGTTTCTTGCAGAACTGTTGTGTTAGTGTAGTACAGAACTTCCATTAATAGTCTAGTCCTACAGCATTAGAGGAGAGCTTTATTGATCCAGCAAGCTGTGTCAGCCCAGCAGCACAGCACCAAGTGAGCAGTGTGTTTCCAGGTACATCTCTATGGAGATGCCAAATCCTGTGGTGGAAACTAATGAGTGTATGCAACGGTGCTGATTCCATTATTTTGTGTCCAAGATCTTTGACTATTCTTAAGCAAAAAGCACCAAAAATGAGTCAGATTCATGGCCTAGTTAGTATACAGTCTGCTCAGAAGTGTTCCTCAGCCTCAGCTGTACTTGTTACACATCTGCTTATTGCTGCAGTGATCCCCAGACAGCTGCAAGATGCCTTGAGTGTCTGGGAATCGGCTTGTGGAGAGACCTCATTGCCAAGAAGATCCCTCTCCTGTATGCAGAGAGATTGCCTCCAGTTCTGGGGTGCAGGCAGTACCCCATTTTCCCTCTCCTTGTTCTTTCTAGCCTCTGGTGGCTTTCTGCCATATATTCCCCCACCAGGCAGCTGCCTCACTCATCACCCTGGTTTTCCTAATGGCCTCTGTCCTAGCAGCAGGGACCTCATGTGTGCTTCCTCGCCTTAGCTTGATCCTTTCTGCATTGCCCCAGAGTTGCTGGGCAATGTGCCTGGGGTTTGGAGATGTGTCCAGAGCTCACTTTACCCTGAGTGCCCACTGATGCCATGCAGAGCAGCGTTTCTAAACGTGTTGTCCATGGCCCAGCTCTAGTCCTCATTCAAAAACAGGATGTTTTTGTGGCTGTGCTGAACGGACTGAGGGGAAGGGGAAAAACATGGGAAACTCAGGAAACTGTTGGAATCTGAGCAGGGCTGGGCTTTGCCTTTTGAGCTGAAGGTAAAACACACACTTTCTGGCATTTTGATTGAGCCTTGATCCCTCTACAAATGGGTTTGTTGTGTTCTCAGAGTTACAGTTTCATACAACCTCCTGTAAAACTGGAGTTAGTTTATAACTGGGGTGATCCTACCCTGGCTTCATCTCTTACATGGAAGATTCAGGATTTGGATCTAATCTGTTTTGTG
Source organism: Tricholaema leucomelas (assembly GCA_013400475.1). Classification (NCBI taxonomy): domain Eukaryota; kingdom Metazoa; phylum Chordata; class Aves; order Piciformes; family Lybiidae; genus Tricholaema lacrymosa; species Tricholaema leucomelas. The sequence goes on along the minus strand of WAAF01014280.1, from coordinate 34,765 downwards.
TGCCCTGTGCTAGCAGCATGGGACAGTTTACTGCTTTCAGTGAGTGGAGTTTGAGCCATCACACAGTGGGTTTTCCACAGTTATCATAGAGTGGTGTGGGTTGGAAGGGACCTTAAGGATCATCTAGTTCCAAGCCTTCCTTCCATTAGACAGGCTGCTGAAGTCTGGGCTGTCTGTGGTTGGAGCAGTGTGTAGGACAGTTCTGTTTGTGGAGGGGGGCATGGCACCACTGAGCTTCTCTTGGTGGAACTGTGTCGCTTCAGAAAGGGACCTACCTGCCTCAGACGTACATAATCCAGGAGGAGATGATAGCAACCGAGCACGTCAGCGACATGGAGCAGCTCGGCTCCTTCATCTACCGCCTCTGCAGTGGCAAGGAGACCTACAGGCTGAAGCGGAGGAGCGTGAGGAGACGTAAGAGTGTTCAGCTGCCTGGACTTGCTTCCCCCCACACCGCAGTCAGCATTTCTGCCCTGCTGGCTTCTCCGTGATGAGAGGGGAGGGTTGCCTGTGGCTGAAAGCAGACAGGAGATCTTTTGAGGTTTTTCCCATCTAATTCATCTAAACCCTCATCTAGGATGCTGCTGCTGCTGCTGCAAATGGGTGCTGGCTGCTGTGTTTCTGTCGTCTATCAGCTTAATAGAAACACTGTGAAAATGGTTGCAGGAGCCAGCAATTCATTTGTGTGTGGGCTCCTGGGGCTGAACTAATAGCAGAACTGTTGGGAACTGTTTGGAAAGTTTCCCTAATGGAGACACCTTCTTCAGTGGCAGCTATTCAGAGCAGATTAGATCTGCAAATTGCCTTTAATTAATTAAATTTCTAATAATACAAGAAAAGTTGTGGGGAGGGAGCGGTGGACTACCTTGAAATGGTTTCAAGAAAATCAGCAATATGCAGCTCGTATGCAAATGGTAGTGTGGCTGCAAAAAACATCATCTTGGCATTTGCATTTATTTGGCTTTAGGTAGTGGTGCATGTAAAGACTCACCCGAAATACGAACCTAGAGTCAGACTGAGTTTGGATCTCTGGGGAAGCTGCAAGGTGTTGGGACGCTTGGGTGCAGAATCATAGAATCAGTCAGGGTTGGAAGAGACCACAAGGATCAGCCAGTTCCAACCCCCCTGCCATGCCCAGGGACACCCTACCCTAGAGCAGGCTGCACAGAGCCTCATCCAGCCTGGCCTTAAACACCTCCAGGCATGGGGCCTCAACCACCCCTCTGGGCAACCCATTCCAGCCTCTCACCACTCTCATGCTGAATAACTTCCTCCTCACGTCCAGTCTGAATCTCCCCAACTCCAGCTTTGCTCCATGAAGCTGTAGTTTGTATCTGCTTTCCCAATGGGTGCTGCACAGTCGTGCCTGGGGCTGCTGGCATGCTGGCTGCTGCTCTCCTTGAGCCCTGCACTTATCAGCAGGGCACCACCAGATTTGCTGTAAGAGGAGAGTTGCTGCCTGGCAGAGCTGCCCAGACTTGAAGTCTTGCAGTTCAAGGGCATGGGGAGCATGATTTGTTTCCCAGAGAGGCTGCAGCTGTAGCAGCCCCCATACATGTGGAGATGTGAACAGCCAGAGGGGTGGTGATTTTAAGCCTTTCTTTGGCTGTGCTCTGTACCAGCTGCCTGCTGGGTTTGTGAGGCTTTCTGGTCTCAGAGATAACACTGAGGTGCTGCCCTGAGAAATTAGCTGGCTTTGAGGTGTCTCCCCTATCCCACAGCAATTCTTACTGAAGGCTGTCTTGTTCCTTGCATCTGCTTTCATTCCCTGACTTCCTGCAGGACTGACAGAGTATCATTGGTTGACATTTCCCTCTCCTCTCTTTCAATCACTTCCAGGTATCAGTCGACGCGAGGTTGGAAGCTGCCATCGTATTCGTCACTTCGAAAACACGTTTGTGGTCGAAACTGTTATCTGCAAGAAGTCATGAAACCACTTTCCAGCTGTAACCTTCCTTGGCTTTGCTTGCACACACATGCACACACATGCTCTCAACCCTCTCTTTAGACATGGTAATCTGTCTTACTTTTTTTACTCCCTTCCCTGCTTGTGCAGCTTTAACCTCTAGGGTCCATTGTGTCCACACAGTGGATTCTTCTCTCTCCCTGGTACCTACCTGAGATGCTTGCTGGGCTTAAATTTACACAGTGGTCAAGGATAACCTGGGAGTAGTTGCAGCTTCTTTCACGGCACAGGATGGGAATCTCATTTGGGAGCAGGTTTGAGGTCAAAGGGATGGATGAGAAATAGGAGCACTGGAAATAGATGCTCTTTTCTCGGATGTGCAATTTCCAGCTGCACTTAAGTGAAGAATAGTTGTGAGGCTACAGACAAGGTGATACAGGTTTTGCCTCAACCATGCTGTGGCAGTCCCAGCTTGCTGTGTGTTCTTCTGAAGATCAGGTTTTCAAATACAAAGAAACCACTATGTGTTGATTTTGTGACTGGCTCCTGGACTCATCCCCACCACATCTCCTGAATGTGCTATGGCTCAGTGTGATCCACTGAGCAGTGCAGAGTATTCTGATGGGTGTTCAGGCCAAGGCAAGAGGCAGTGAGGTGGGGTAGGAATGATAATGACAGAGCAGAGTGTGAAGTGCAAGGCTGCTTAGCCTCTTCCCTAACACATGGCTAGAGCTGCTGGGTATCCTGGGCAGATCTGCTGACACTTTGTCCAGTTAAATAAGAGTTGAATCTTTGATGCAAGGTACCAGAGCTCCACTGATGTCCCATCTTTAAGCTGTGGATGTGGGTGGAGCTGGGTGCTTTACTCCAGTCATGTGTCTGTTCTAACCAGCTCTGCTTGGGAAGATGATTTAGGTTCACATGAGTCTGTCTTCCCAAGTTGTTGAGCTCCCATCTGTGTGCAGATGGGGTGCTGTGCCTACATACAAAGTGGTGTCAGCAGCAGAACTGGTAGTACTGGCAAGTGCAGAAGCAGATTGTTTGAATTTCTTTTAAGAGTTTGTATTCTTCTATCTCTCCCCTGTTGAAAGCTGTTTTGATCGTATTGAGTGCAGTCCAGCAGTGTATCACATTATCTTCAGGCACCATCATAGTACAGATATTGATACAAGGCAAGATTCAGCTGATCAATACACTGCAGAGCAACTGTGTGAACCAAACAGTGTTTCTATTGATCATCAGACTGAAGAATTGCAGAGTAATTAAATATTCTTCCCTCTGTTCCATAAATACAGTTACAACTAATTAGGTTCTTGAAAGGCAGGCAGTTTTTTGGCTTGAAAGAAGAGGGTGAATTTCAACTTGGCACTTTCTTTTTAATTGGCTTCCAGCAAATCTGATCTTGTTCACCATCTGTTGAAATGAGCTTGTTTGAGAAGAGGAAGGATGAAGTAGATGCAAGTACAATCATTAACTCAGCAGAACCAAACAAAGTTAATGTATTTTTAGAATGATACTTTTGAGTAATAGCAGTGTGGTTTAGAGATGTGAGCACAAAGCAAGAGTGGTGCTGGAATGCAGTAGGAATTAGTGTGTCCGTAGTGGCTGAGAGTTGTTTTCTATATGTGCATAGTCAACTATAAACATTAAGTTCTAACAAGCAGTGGAAAACTCTTTTTTTCCGTTCTGCTTTAAGCTTGATGTGCAATGAAGAATTAGAATCATAGAATCAACCAGTTTGGAAGAGACCTCCAAGACCATCCAGTCCAACCTGTCCCCCAGCCCTGCATTAGGTGCACTTCAGGTCGGTAAGGAGAAGGTCTCTCCTGGCAGAGGGGTGTTTGCTCTTCTAGCATTTTGCCTTTCCAGCAGTAACTTGCTGCTAGCCCTGGCCTTTCATTGTGGAGTGGATGACAGGGAGAGGGTCAGAGGATTGGTTTACTTGATGGAAGTGCCACAAACTTGTAATTTTAAGCCCTGCATTTCTGTTCATTTCTAGGAACCTAAGCCCACAGTCAGGTGAGCACACAGATCTCTTTCCTCTTCCTTCTGATTCTGCATGAATTAACTGGCCATTGAATGCTAACTCTGTGCAGTCACGCAGCTGTAAGGACAAACCTTGGTTCTTTCAGGTGAACTAATGTGGTCACTGTTTCATAAGATGAGAATGCAGTTGTCTAGAAGAAAACATAAGATGCTTTGTATATTTTGTCTGGTAGGACTCTTACTTCTTAGGAAAAATCCGTGGGATAATAAAATCTTTTACCTCTGAGATGTAAAACGTGTGTTTGTTCAGAATGAAAAGTACATGACTTCCACCAAGCTCCTGCCTGTGGGAGGCAGCTGCTGGATCACCCTGGAGGAGCTGGTGGCATCTCGGAGACAGGCAATGGGAGAATGCTGTGGTGTGGAGGCTCTTCCCCATAGGGATGGGAGGGCTGTGTGGCAGCATGGCCGAACAGCTCTCTCTGGAGCCTGCCGGTGCCTGCGTGCTCAGCAGGGCTTCTCCCCTGTCCCTGTGCTTCCCTGGGAGACCCAAAGGCTCCCAGGGATGGTGGGGAAGTCGCTAGCAACCCGAGGTCTGCGAAGCAGGAAGATACTCCTGCTGCTCGAGTGGCTAGTGGGTGGTTAATCTTCAGAGTCAGCTCAACTGCCTCACTGCTATGCAGGAATATGTCTGTTTGTGTTGGGATGGAGCCTGCTGGTGCCTTCTGGCTGGCTCTGCAGGGCAGGCCTCCACCTGCCTCCAAGCTGTGCACAGCCATGTCAGTCCCTCAGCGTTCTCCAGGTCTCTCTCTGTCTTTCATCCTTCTGGATGGGAAATACCAGCATGTTTCCTGAGCTTGACTGTTGCTCGTTGCACAATTAGCCTCTGGCCAGTCAGTTCTGGTTGCTTTCTTACAGTCACTATTTTACATTTTGCAGTTAGCTCTTCTGTATCTGGATGCTTTTTCTCCTACTGGGGTTCTGCTGAAGCGAGCTGCATCTTACAGCAATGATGTTTGCCAAAGTCTTTTCTTGTGCACTGCACAGTTCTGCCTGGTAGCCCTCTCCTTACATTGGATCTGGGCTGAGGAAGCAGCTCTGCAGCGCACCATGGGGAACCGCCTCAGACACGTTCACCCTCTGAAGGCCGAAATGCTGGTGTTAAGAAACAAGAGTGATGCATTTCAGTCAGTCTAGTTGCCAGTAAATCAGTCACCTGGGGACTTGTCTGGTGCACAGAGAACCAGCTTGAATTGGAAATTCTGCCTTGTCCTTTGAGCATTCACTCTTGGTTCAGTTTTTCACTTCCTGAGGTTGTGTTCATTGTCCCTTGCTCTTTGGAGACTTGAAATCAGTTCTGCTTCCTAATCTGCTTTATTTGATTGAGCAGCGGATACATAAAAGCTTGTCACTAAGTATGTGGGCTCTAGGAAGACTGTGTGGCAGAGATGCAATTGAAACCCTAAGGTATAGGTCACCATGACAGCAGCTAGCACCTTATATACTTGCCTATGCTTTCAGTACTTGCCTGTTTCTGTGTGGCTCAGTGTTTGTTCAGCTTTGCCAGGCAATGCTCAGGAAGTCCAAGTTTTGGTTTAAGTAGAACCATTCACTTCCTGGCTCAGGTGGATTTAAAAAAGATCTATAATACTGGAATTTTTTTAACTTAGACATTAAGGGGAGGACCTTCTAAACCATAAATGAGCTCTTTATGTGTTACAAGTCACAGTTCCTTTCCATGGAACACAGCCCACTGGGATTTCTGCAGCCTTGGGGTGAGGAATATTTTGGCCATGATGGACCACATTGGCTTCAGCGAGGAGGCTAAAGGACCTGTGCTTTCACCAGCATGATGGGGAGCCTGGTTTTGATGGGGAGGATGGCTACACCTTGTTTGTATGTCATGCATGCTTCTGAGCAGGTGACAGGAGAACCCCATGGTCCCTCAGGAATGGGCAGTGAGGCGTGGGCAGTGGGAGCACTTGTCCATTGCTAGCACACAGTCACAGAATGATAAAGCCTTTGAGATAATCAAGTCCAACCAATAACTCAGTGCTGCTCAGTCACTGCTAAGCCATGTCCCTAAGCACCACATCTACTTGTCTTTTAAATACCTCTAGGAATAATGACTGCACCATTTCCCTGAGCAGTCTGTTGCAGGGCTTGACAGTCTTTTAGGCCATTTCCTCTTGTCATCACCTACTTTAACTTGGGAGCTCTTAGCACTCCCCTGAGCCTCCTTTTCTTCAGTCCAAGCAACCCCAGTTCCTCAGCTGCTCCTCATAAGAGTTGTTCTCCAGACCCTTCACCACTCTTTGGATATGATTCAGCACCTCGATGTCCTTGTAGTGAAGGGCCTGAAGCTACCCAGACATCAAGGTGCTGAGTATAGTGGCACGATGACTTTGCTACTCCTGCTGGCCACACTGCTCCTGATACAGGCCAGGATGCTGCTGGCACACATTCAGCTGGCACTCCCAGGTCTTTTCCTCCAAGTCTTCTAGCACTGCATGGGGTTGTTGTGACCCAAGTGCTGCTTCCAGCAATTGGCCATGTTGGACCTCATACCATCAGCCCTGGCCCACCAATCCAGCCTGTCCAGATCACTTGGATACCATGAGGCATGGGAGAGACACTGCACACAGCAGCTCCATCAGTGGCTGACTCGTAGGGTAGCCTGGGTGCCTGAAGGGCTGTGCTGCCCACACTGGCTTGCTACAGGTAGCAGTTAAGCTGCTCCCCACCGATCATCCTTTGGTTTTGAGGATGAAGATGGGTTGTTAGGCCACTCCTAAGCTGTGAAGACTGAAAACACCTGTTAAGTGAAATGGCTCCCTGATGCATGTATCTGAAAATTGAGCAGTCCCCATTTTATTCTGGTTTAGAAGATGTTCAGTTGTCTTTACTGGGCACTAACTCCTGCCTATTTATCTGGAACAGCTGTCTGATACATTCTTTTATGCCAAGCTAATGAGAGGCTCTTCTCACTCCTTTACACATATATGTGCCTTAGGATGCTCAAGTTTTCCTGAGCATTTTGCTGCCATCATTCTGATTTCTGCTCTGGACATCATAAAAGTAAGCCACAGCTTCCCAGAGGAAAAAGGCATGTGTGGACAGCTACAACAATCTAAACAACAATAGCTTCCCAAGTTAGTGTCCCAGGTAAATGCCCATTTCTTGCCCTTTTGGTAAGTATAGTTTCTGGTGGGAGCGTTCACTTCCCGGTGAAACCAGTGAGGTGCTGCAGCTCCATCAGAGGGGATGTTTTCTGGATGAAATGAATGGAGAACAGAATTTGAAGGGAGCCACTAAGAAATAGGAGGTGAGTGAATATTTCAAGCTGAAAAATAGCATAAAAAGGTGAATGGAGACAGCTAAACTTCCTGATGTTAAGCTGAAGCATTTGTTTGAATATATTATTAAGTTTTTATTTCTTGTTCCAGAACAACTTTGATCTAAAAATGCTGAGCTAAAATGGTCAAGTAACATTGGAATAATCCAGACACTATTCATTTTGTGTGAAAAGAAACATTCATGTTGTTCATGGTGACCAAAATCTCAACAAAGCATTGAGATGATAACTTTTTTTTTAGTTCAAGCTGCATCTTTCTTTGTTTAAATTTTGATTCATACCCCAACAGGAGAAGTCCCTTACTTTCTACCCAGTAGTCAGCCTTAGTAGCCAGCAGAGCCTGATGTGACTGAAAAGGAAGTGTAGCTCAACAGAGTGTTTGGACCATCCAACTTGTCATACAGAAATCATAGAATCATAGAACCAACCACGTTGGAAGAGACCTCTAAGCTCAGCCAGTCCAACCTAGCACCCAGCCCTGGCCAATCAACCAGACCACGGCACTAAGTGCCCCATCCAGGCTTTGCTTCAACACCTCCAGGGACGGTGACTCCACCACCTCCCTGGGCAGCCCATTCCAATGCCAATCACTCTCTCTGCCAACAACTTCCTCCTAACATCCAGCCTAGACCTCCCCTGGCACAGCTTGAGACTGTGTCCCCTTGCTCTGTTGCTGCTTGCCTGGCAGCAGAGCCCAACCCTACCTGGCTACAGCCTCGCTTTAAGTAGTTGTAGCCAGCAATGAGGTCTGCCCTGAGCCTCCTCTTCTGCAGGCTGCACACTCCCAGCTCCCTCAGCCTCTCCTCACAGGGCTGTGCTCCAGGCCCCTCCCCAGCCTTGCTGCCCTTCTCTGCACACCTTCCAGTACCTCAGCATCTCTCTTGAGCTGTGTAGCCCAGAACTGGGCACAGCACCCAGAGAGTAAGGACATCTCTGAAAGATGCTTTAGAGAGTGCTCAGTTCAGGAATTTCTACACAGCAGTCTCCTGAGTTAGCGTGCATACTTCAGTGTGTCAGGTATTTTCAGTGATTGGAGTTTTTAAACAAGACTGAGGACAGGGTGACACTGGCTGTTGGGTTTCCTGGCTGCTGTGTACATGAGCCCTTGTACACTGGACACTTCTTTGCCTCTGGACTAGACCTGCTTGCTCCAAAATGCAGCTGGCTGAGACTGCCTTCTGTCTGCAGGTAAGGAGGTAAGTGTCGAGCAAGACCAGCAGTTGAGTGTCTGTGTCCTGGTTTGTGTCTGCTGCTTTCAGTCTCTGTTAGGTTAAAAGAAAATCTCTTGATTTAGGTTGGAGCTGCCTCCACCACAGCTTCAGCTGATCCCTGGATCACCATCCCCATGGTTTTCCTTTCACCTGCTTCCTTTTCCCACAAGGTGCTCCCAGCTCCCAGCCGAGTCTTGTGAGGCAGAGCTCTCCCCAGCAAGGTGGCATGTGCCTCGTGTCCCAGCACAGGGAATGATCCCCAAGAGGCATCTTCTGTGCAAAGCACCTGCAGGTGGGAGCAGTGCAGCACAGCCCAGAGCCTCAGCCCATGCCCTCAGCCTGGGGCTGTGACTAATGGCCTGCTGGAGGCAACAGAAAGATGCTTTGGAGATGATATAATGCCCAAGTCAGCCTTGCAACTGGGACTGATTATACAGGCTGAGCTAAACAGCTCTTCTGTAGGCAGGTCACGTCAGAGGACGGGCTGGAGCTGGAGGCATTAGTCAAGCAGGAAGAGCACATGGCACAAGGACTGCTTGACAATTCCCAGCACTTCCTTCACTCCTGCTAAAGTCTGAAAAGAAATGGGTGGGTTGAAGAATCAAGAATTAGCTGTTTCCTTAAGTTTGCTGAGGATATTTGCTCTGGGAATATTATTATTCATAGTGAATGTGGAAGGTGCTTCTGCCAGCTCTAATTAAGTGATCTTGCTTGCACAAAGATGTTCTCCAGTGGAAACCAGTGCATTATTCTATTCATTTGGATTAATTAAAGGGAAAAGGCCAAGAATGTGTGTGTCATGTTATGTAGTGCTTGAAATATTCTCATGGTCTGACCAGGCAAGGAAAGTTCAAAACAGAAGACAACTTAATGTTGAAGAGAACCTCAGAAACTAAAATTTGCTGTTACTCATGCAGCACCTTACTCTCCATAAAGTAAAGGCTCTGGATCAGGCCCCAGCTCTTTGCAGGTCGTAATGATGGAATCAAGCTCTGGGGCCTCCAACACAAGGATACGGAGAAGGATATGGACCTGCTGGAGATGGTCCAGAAGAGGGCCACAAAGATGATCAGAGGGCTGGAGCACCGCTCCTGTGAACACAGGCTGAGAGAGTTGGGGCTGTTCAGCCTGGAGAAGAGAAGGCTCCAGTGAGACCAGTCAGGCATTTTAGTATCTGAAGGGGACCTAGGGGAAGTCTGGGGAAGGACTGTTTAGAAGGGCTTGTACTGATAAGATGAGGGGAAACGGCTTTAAAGTAGAGCAGGGTAGATTTAGGTTAGCATAAGGAGGAAGTGCTTCACAATGTGGGTGGTGAAATACTGGAACAGGCTGCACAGAGAGGTGGTGAAGGCCCCATCCCTGGAGAGGTTCAAGGTCATACTTGATGTGGCCCCGAGCAACCTGCTCTAGTTGGAGCTGTCCCTGCTCACTGCAGAGGGTGTAGCACGAGATGATGTTTAGGGCTTGCCTCCCACCCAGCACATTCCATGATTGCCTGTTTCATGATGAGCAATCCTCCTGATTCCTTCTCCAGGAACTGCTGCATGTTAGAACTCCAAGAAGAACTTAGAATCTGACTTGCTTTGACACTGTGGGTACCCAGGAATGCCTTCTGAGAACACCTCTGCCAGCAGTGTCGTCTGTTACCCTCTGCAAAATCTACACAGGTTTGTGGGGGTGTAGCCTGCTGCTGACCCTGGGTATGTTCTCCTGCAGCACGACTGGGTCCGGGGGTAGCAGGGAGGACTGGGAAGTGCCTGAAGGCAAGCAGGCAGTGACTTGGCAATGCACAGCAGTAAGACATTTGGCAAGCTGGATTTGAGAAATGAAAGACAATTACAGCTTGGTGGTTTTGAATATGTAGTGGCCTTTGTGGTAATTAAAGCAGTAGCACCAAGTTAATGCTGCCTGTGGGGGTGAGCTGGAAGATACAGACCAGCAGAGTTGCCCTTTAGATAGAGGTTTGGGCCAGACACAGCTGTACTTTCAGTTTTGAGTGCTGCAAGTAGCAGCATCAGGCAGCATTTTATGGCTTGGCTGAGTTCAGTTTGGTCTCCAAATGGACTGATCATCTTGTAGGCTGTTTCCCAGCAGTCTAATAAACTGATGTGTTGCTGCTAAACAAGTTAAGAACCAACACTGAGACCACTACAGAAGTGTTAAAAAAGAAGGGGAAAGGGAGGAATAATCCACATGCAGACACCTGTGTTTACAGGCTGGCTTTGCATAGCCACCTGCAGCCCCCACTCCTCATGGGGCAAGCAGGGGAGGCTGCGTGGATCGGCAACCCTGTGCCGATCTGCTTGCTGGTGTCACAGGCTGTGTGCCTCATTCCTTTTGGTTTTGCAGTGGTTTTGGTAAGATCTCAAGAGTGAGTTAGAGCTGTCAGAGTAGCTGAGGGGGAAGGGCATCGGGGGACTTTGTGTGGGCACACAGGCTGACTGCTTCAGAAAGTGCTCCCCATCCTCAGCCTGCTCCAGAGCTATTGAGGACTCTCTGCATTATAAGGAGCTCTTCATCCATGTCTCAAGTGCCTTTTTGATGCAGCATGGTATGCATGCAGCTTGCTGGAGGCTCACATCCCTTTGTACTGCAAAAGGCTTGCAGCACCTTACCTTGAGTATGTCTGATGGGGTCTGAGGTACTACACAACCTCCTCCAAGAAAACTAGCAGCACACCCAGTTACTGAGCAAGCCTGGAAAAACCCCACGGGCAGGACCTGTGTGCGTGCACTCAGCCCCAGGGTGTGAGCGAGGCAGAGATGGAGCAGGAGGGTTGTCCTGGAGTCCTGTATACCCCCAAATCCCTCTCCCTCTGTGGTTTGAACGGGAGAGGAAAAGGCAGGTAAAGACCTGTTCCCCCTCCCTGCCTTGCAGGCGTGCAGGGGGGGGTGCAAAGGGCCCTTCCAGCACGAGGGGTGCCCTGTGCAGTGCCCACGCTGGAATCAGCTGAGGATTGGCTGTGTGCTTCACGCCTGGGCAGTGGTAACTCAGCTCTTTGTCTAGGAAGGGTATAAATATTGGGGGGACTTCCTGCCTTGGGGTTCTTGCCTTAGAGTTCTCCCCTGCCTGGATGGCTTCTGCAGAAGGAGCCCCTGGCGCTCTGGAGGACAAGCTCCTGAGGGACAGAGCCGCCTCTGCTTTGGACGGCTTCACCTTAAGCACCTCCTTTATGCAGGCTCGATAGGCCATAATGATCCTCGGACCAGCGAGGGGACAAGCATCTGGACTGTCCTTCCCTTCAGCCAGCCTGGCTCACCTGTGAGTAAACTTAATGGCTCAGTGTGATTAATAGTGGGGGATGCTCTGTTTAGTAGCTTAGCCTTTTCCAACTTCTGACTTCCAAAATAGTCAAAACTACCTATGGTATCCCTGTAGATCTTCTCAATCTGACTGAACCTGCTAATTAATCTAAATTAATTTCTGTATCTAGTTTTGGGGGCAGGTTTTTGGGGAAATACAATAACTCTATTTTTATACATATTCCTGACTCGGCCACGTTAATTCCCTGCCTCCACAGCAAGGGTTCACCTGCTCCTCCCTGGGACAATGAATGCAGGAGGAATGGCAAACTTCCTGCTTTGCTGCAGGCAGAAACTTCTTAAACCTCTTGTGTGTCTCTTTCTGGGTGAAGCTGTTGTGGAACTGTCCCCTTAGTCGAAGGTCTGGGTCAAGACAAATGTGCTCAGTCCCTGGGACCTGCTTGGATGGCGGCGTGGGATGGCAGCCGTCTGGGGGCTTTCATCCTGTCGTCTCGAGTGGTGACCTGTTGGGAAAGAGCATTGAGCTCATCAAAAGGCTCCACTCATGAGGCTGGCTGTGAATTCCCTCCCTGGCCTGCCAGCTGCAGAGACAGCCCTTAAGTAGGTCTTTCCCTTTGTCAGTTGCTTTATTTTTGGGGTATATAGCTCTATATTCAAGGGATCACAGCTGTCAGTCTTGCCTCTGCTTGAGCCCAGCACCTGAGAAGGAAATGAGGACCAATTAAATGTGTTCTGCCCAATTTTAGCCACTTCTCTCCATTCAGCTGAAGACATCCAGGTCTCCTGTGTTTCCAGGAGGATGCAGGCTGCATTACTCAGCAGTGGGGGGAAAAAAATGCCCCATAAAAATGCTTTGAGAAGCATTTTGTGGTATTTGGAAAGAAAAGAGACCTTTGAAACTGATGCTCATGCGCTTCTCCAAGGAACATGAGTATGGACAGACGTGTGGACAGTTGCAGCGGAGCTTGGCCCCTGCTGAAACACGAGGCAAGCTGGCAATGACATCTCCTGCTGTGCTTTATAACAGCTTTTAATGAAAGATTCAATTAAGATGTCATGGACATAAATGCTTCCTCTTTCTCCCCACCCCAGTCTTTTAGTGTTAGGCCACGAAATGCATGAGCAAACAACAAAGCCAGACCTAGCAGCGTTCATAGCAGCGGGTACCCAATATCAAATTAGCTGGTTGAAATGTTAAGTGGGGAGAGGAAGGCATGTCAATTCTGTAATGAGGTTTGCAAAGGAAATGCACTTTGCTTTCATTCATTGCTTTTGATGAAGTTGTTTAATTGCACTAAAGGGCAAATATTTGGTATTAATCTCCTTGACAATCTGAATTCATCCAGTGTAGCTGTTTCTGAAATGCTGCCAGAGCAGTGCTTTGTGCTTGTCTGTAGGGACATGGTCTGCCTTCACATTTGCAGCTCCCTTCTTTGCCCAGATCTTTCATCAAGAGCGAGTGCTCAGCTGGCTTTATGCTACGACTGCTGGAGGGGCAGCTCCACGTGAGGCTGCTTGCAGAGGCTGTAAAATCGATTAATGCCTTCTAATATTTGCACCTCTCGGTGTGTTCAGTTCATCTGCTATGAAACCTGTGGGCAGTGTAAACGTAGCCCTCCCCAGCAGTAATGGGCTGGAGTGGCTGCTCCTTGTCTCCACCAGTTTGGCCAAAGCCAGTACATTTGTTGGAATAAGAAGGCTTTCCATGGCTGACACCTCCCTCTGAGGGCAGGCCAAGAGATGTGTTGGGGCAGCAGCACTGAGGGGCCTCCACCCTCCTCACACTTGCTTTCATTGCCACTTGCTTTGATGCCCTGGCACTCAGTCAAGCACCAAGCAAGGGGAAGCTTAAACCAAACGTTTCAGTGCTGAACACAGAGTTGTTGCCTCGCAGAAAGGCGGCCCCGTGGGTAGCATTTTGTTACTGGAGCTGCGAGCCCGTCTGTGGAAACCCTCCCTGGGTAAACTGTTGGGAGTAAAACCACTGCTCTGCTTGAAGGCATTTCTTCAGCCTGGCAAACGGCTTGGAGGGGAAGGAAGTTAAATCTTTTGCTGCCCATATTTAAAAGGACGTTTTGAAGACCTTATTCCTCTCTCCACCTCTTTGGAAGGCAGTTGTAGCAAGGTGAGGCTTGATCTCTTAGCCCAGTTAACAGGCAATAGGACCAGAGGAAATAGCCTCAAGTTTCACTGAAGGAGGTTTAGGTTGGATATGAGGAAAAACTTCTTCCCTAGAGGAGTTGTCAAGACCTGGAACAGGCTGCCCAGGGAAGTGGTGAATCATAGAATCATAAAATCAGCTAGGTTGGAAGAGACCTCCAGGCTCATCCAGGCCAACCTAGCACCCAGCCCTGGCCAATCAACCAGACCATGGCACTAAGTGCCTCAGCCAGTCTGTTCTTGAACACCTCCAGGGACAGTGACTCCACCACCTCCCTGGGCAGCCCATTCCAATGCCAATCACTCTCTCTGGCAAGAATTTCCTCCTAATATCCAACCTAGACCTGCCCTGGCACAACTTGAGACTGTGTCCCCTTCTTCTGTTGCTGCTTGCCTGTCAGAGGAGACCAACCCCACCTGGCTACAGCCTCCCTTCAGGCAATTATCACCCCTGAGCCTCCTCTTCTGCAGGCTGCACACCCCCAGCTCCCTCAGCCTCCCCTCACAGGGCTGTGCTCCAGGCCCCTCACCAGCTTTGTTGCCCTTCTCTGGACACATTCCAGCATCTCAACATCTGTCTTGAATTGAGGAGCCCAGAACTGGACACAGCACTCAAGGTGTGGCCTGACCAGTGTTGAGTAGAGGAGCAGAATAACCTCCCTTGTCCTGCTGGCCAGGGGCAGAATAACCTTCCTTGTCCTGATGGCCACACTGTTCCTGGTCCAGGCCAGGAAGCCATTGACTCTGATCACCATCCCCAAAGGCATTGAAAAGACAGGTAGATGTGTCTCATGGCTTAATGGTGACTTGTCAGTGCTGAGTTAACAGTTGGGCTTGGTGATCTTAAAGATCTTTTCCATCCTAAGCCATTCTGTGATTTCACTGACTCTATGCACACCACATCATTTCTTAAAGAAGTGTCACCCTTCACACCTTTTCTTGACGTTTCCTCTCTGCTTAAGGCTGGAGTTTTCTCCATGAATGTAGCAATGCTTTGCCCAAGGCCTTCAATGCTTTCCTCCTCCTGCTGCAGGCATTCCGGGCTGCCCTCCTGCTGCTTGCTAGCTCACTGCTCCTGCCCTCAGATGCTCTCTCAGCCCTCTGTTGTCTCCCACTGCCAGTCTTTACCGGCACTTACTCATCCTGGCCAGAGGGTGCTGTTGCCAAGGTCTTACAAAAGAGCTTTTCACAGGTGGCACCTGCTAAGAGGAGCTGCTGTCATTTGCCACCAATCTTCTTTTCCCTGCGTTTTAGTTTTTCATGTCTCTTTTGGTTTGGTTTGGTTTGGTTTGGTTTCTTTGTAAAGTTTCTGTCTCCTTTAAGGGTTTGGCAAGAGATGCTGGAATTTGATCCCACCTAAGAGTGTGAATAGGAGCTAAGTGAACGAAAGAAAGTTAAAGCAAGTCAGACATTTGCCTTTGGTTGCATCTACCAACTGCAAAGGCAAATCTAAAAATGCTCTGAAATGTTGTTTGCAGTTTAAAGAGCAGCTGAGGGCTTTTAAAATCCCTTCACCCCAGAAGGATTCTGTTGCTTCCTTTCTGACTTTCTTTTATTTCTCCTTCATTGTTCTTCCTTAAAAACTCTATTTGCATGAAAACAGGACTTTCTGTTCTTAGGAGCTGCTCCATGCCTGCTACTTATTCCTCGTTTGGACATCGACCATTGCAGTCTGAGTCTGTCTGGGGTGTGCAATTAAATCAGACCCTCTAGACTCTAATCCTCTGGGCTTATTTCCACAGCAACTGACTGTGACACAGAAAAGGGTTTCTAACTTCAGGTGGATTAAGCACACAGCAGAAGCTGAGCGATTGTGGTTGTAACCAGAGAGCCCTGCAGTAATACTGAAAATGTAAGTTACATTTTCAAACCACACTTCTGACAGAGATGCTTCCCCAGGGCACAAATGTAGCACTTTAAGAACTGAAATTTGTACATGCTATTTCCAGCCAGCTTTGAAAACACACACACCCCCCAGCACCCCTTCTCCTTTTATCTCCCAGGAGGCTGTGAACACAGGAGCTGCGAGTGCTTGGTATGGGGTCCCTTTGCTCCACAGTCATTTTGTCACCTTCCATAGGCCTGTGATGCCATTTCTTAGTCTTGCTGGATGTGGGAGGCTTGCCTAGTGGTACTTAGTGTTGTCTCCATTAATGCTGTGCCCAGGTGGCCAAGAGAGCCAATGGCATCCTGGCCTGGCTCAGGAACAATGTGGCCAGCAGGACAAGAGAGGTTAATCTTCCCTTGTACTCAACACTAGTCAGGTCATGCCTGGAGTGCTGTGTCCCGTCCCGGGGTCCTCAATTCAAGGGATGTTCAGGTACTGGAAGGTGTCCAGAGAAGGGCAGCAAGGCTGGTGAGGGGCCTGGAGCACAGCCCTGTGAGGAGAGGCTGAGGGAGCTGGGAGTGTGCAGCCTGCAGAAGAGGAGGCTCAAGGCAGACCTCATTGCTGTCTGCAGCTCACTGCAGGGAGGCTGTAGCCAGGTGGGGTTGGTCTTTTCTCCCAGGCAAGCAGCAACAGAAGAAGGGGACACAGTCTCAAGTTGTGCCAGGGGAGGTCTAGGCTGGATGTTAGGAGGAAGTTGTTGGCAGAGAGAGTGATTGGCATTGGAATGGGCTGCCCAGGGAGGTGGTGGAGTCACTGTCCCTGGAGGTGTTGAAGCCAATCCTGGCTGGGGCACTTAGTGCCATGGTCTGGTTGATTTGGCAGCGCTGGGTGCTAGGTTGGGCTGGCTGAGCTTGGAGCTCTTTTCCAACCTGGTCGAGTCTATGATTAATCTGTGACTACGAAATGTTGTGACGCTTTCCTAAGTGTCCTTGATCTGACCAGCAAAGTGCTTCCTTCTTCTCACCTCCCTGTCGGGATGACCTTCATGATTTGCTGCTTTGACATTTTGTATTTACCCTAGGAAATAATAATTTGTACCCTGAACACTTTTGCCAAAACTTTGGTAAGAGAGGTGGTGAAGTCTGTGCTGCTATTTACATCTGTGTTGAAGAGACATGTGAATTAGAGGTGGGAGCTGGGCTGGAAACCTCATGTAACTGGGAAGAGCATTGAGAAGAAGATTCTTACTTTCTTATGTATGCAGCTGAGTTCTGCAGAAAGGAACACTTCATCTGATAAAAACAAGAGTTTTCCCTGTGGCAGTCTGGCTGCCTTGCTGTGCAAATTAGACAGCCGGACAGACTAGAAGTTAGGATGGTTCTATTTACCCTCAGGACTGGATATTTGATGGTTGGGAAGGGGGAGAAAGATTTGGGATGTATTTTAAGGTTGTTTTGTGCTAGATGTATGTGTGCATCCCAAGACAAGTGACACAGGCTGATTTGAGAGAGCAAGAAACCATAATAGCATAAAGTATAATAATGATGTAAATGGTGTGATATGGCCAGGAAGGAAATCTAGAGTAACACTCAGTGATACTGTTTGATTTCTGCCCTGTTGGTCCAAACCAAGGGAATGTATTATTCCTGCCTCTGAATTTTGGGTTGTAAAGGCAGGGGGCATGAAAGGTCTCCTTAAAGGCTACTAAGTGTAGGGTCACATTTTATCTTATCATTATACTTAGTTATAAAGGCAAACGTGTCTAAACCATTGATTCATCTCCCGCTGCTCCTGGTAGCCTAAATGTTGCTTTCTTTTTTCCTGAGGAATGATTATGTAGGATGTGTCAGGCTGTGGGCTTGCATTAAGTGCCATCTGCCTTCTTTTGTATTGTTTTTGCAGGGAGAGGTGGATAGGATTTAGCATTGGAGGCTGGATGGGATACCCCAGGACATCTGCAAGGTTCTGCATTTTGCCCACAACAAACCCAAGCAGCGCTACATGCTGGAGACAGTGTCTGGAGAGCAGCCAGGAAGAAAGGGACCTGGGGGTACTGCTGGATAGTAGGCTGAAGATGAGCCAGCAGTGTGCCCAGGTGGCCAAGAGAGCCAATGGCATCCTGGGCTGGCTCAGGAGCAGTGTGGCCAGTAGGACAAGGGAGGTTATTCTGCCCCTGTGCTCAGCACTGGTCAGGACACACTTTGAGTACTGTGTCCAGTTCTGGATCCCTCAATTCAAGAGAGATGTTGAGGTGCTGGAAGGTGTCCAGAGAAGGGCAACATAGCTGGTGAGGGGCCTGGAACACAAACCCTATGAGGAGAGGCTGAGGGAGCTGGGGTTGTGCAGCCTGCAGAAGAGGTGGCTCAGGGCAGAGCTCATTGCTGTCTGCAACTACCTGAAGGGAGGCTGTAGCCAGGTGGGGTTGGTCTCCTCTGACAGGCAACCAGCAACACAGTCTCAAATTGTGCTGGGGGAAGTATAGGCTGGATGTTAGGAGGAAGTTGTTGGCAGAGAGAGTGATTGGCATTGGAATGGGCTGCCCAGGGAGGTGGTGAAGTCACTGTCCCTGGAGGTGTTCAAGAACAGACTGGATGAGGCACTTAGTGCCATGGTCTAGTTGACTGGCTAGGGCTGGGTGCTAGGTTGGAGTGGATGATCTTGGAGGTCTCTTCCAACCTGGTTGATTCTATGATTCTATCTCAGATAGGAGCAAAACCCCTCTGTGGCACAGCAGAATCCCACCCCAAGCTCCCAGATCTCTGCACAGCCACAGGCAGAAGCAGCAGAGAGAACCTGAGCTCAGAGTGAGAGGGAGAGTGTTTGATAGCTCAGGCTTTCTTCTATCTTCTCACCACTCACATAATATGGTCTACATAAACATATTTGTTATTAGTACCAAGTTATTTTTCTCTGCAGGAGGGAAACAGGTCTTTCTGGGGGGTTTTACAGCCATGCCAACCTTGGTCTCTCGATAGTCCCATTTGTTTATTTGTCCTCTTTCAGCAGCGACATTCTCGAGCTGCTGCACTTCCTATGAGCACGAATGAGGTCAGACTGGGCTCTGCTGTCTGCAGCTTCTCCTGCTTTGCTAAGCACCTCTTCAAACTGAGCAAAGCTACTTCAAACAGTGCCCTTCATCGCCTCAAACACTATGGCTGGCCAACTGGGACCAAGTCGGACGCTGGTCTCTGGGCGATAGCTTTGCTTGTAGTCATAAAGTTAATACTTAACAGAGAATGGTCAGGATTGTGTTGGTGCACTCTGAAGTGTAATCTAAACTGGATTTCCTGAGCTTGTAATGCTTAGTTTTGGATTAACAATTGCCTGGCAGTGTTTGTAATTCTAAAGTGCTGATACTTGCTCTCAAATATAATCCCAGTTTAATACCTTCTTTGTCTTCAAATAGAGGGAAGGATTAACAGGAATCTGTAGCATACAGCAGACGTGAGGGTTTTACATCCTTTGGTGTCTGCTAATGGCACTGATTCAGCTTTCCTTCCTGGGAAACATTTCTGATTCCTCATAGATTTTTGGTTGTATCAATATCCTGCAGCAGCTTTTGTATCACAGCAGGCAATGTAGTGAATGTCATTCTCATGGAGTAACAGTGTATAAAAATCAGAAGAATAGATGAGCTAAAATGGAGGGGGTTGTAGGAGTTCTTTGCCTTCCACAGCAGCTAAAGACACTAAGCCATTAGAATTTGTTGCTATGGGAGAAGTTTCTCAGTGAGCAAGAAACTGGATGGAGGGAAAAGTCTCCCTTGTCTAGAGAATTCAGTGCTTCCAAGAAGCTGGAGATAGAGGCATGTGACATGAGGGGAGGATGAGGAGAGGGCTGATTAAGGCAGGCTGCAGCACGTGATTGAATTGCAGTTTGCATTGGACAGTGCAAATGTAGGGGCAAACTTCACAGGACAGGTTTGAGAGTCAGAGCATTCCACCACCAAAGGACAGGTCTGAGAGTCAGAGCATCCCACCACCAAAGGACAGGTTTGAGAGTCACAGCATCCCACCATCAAAGGACAGGTTTGAGAGTCAGAGCATCCCACCACCAAAGGACAGGTTTGAGAGTCACAGCATCTCACCACCAAAGGACAGGTTTGAGAGTCACAGCATCTCACCACCAAAACTGGACATGTTCAGGACTCTGTGTGTCTCTGTCACAGCAAGGTCAGCAAGAGGAATGCTCTCATTTTCTTCAGTCACCTAGGACATTTTTACTTCTTTAGAGACCTACAGCTCATGCTCCCAGTAAATACAGCGGGTGGAAAGAGCACACAAGCACCTTTGCTGTGTGGAGAAGTTAAGTGTAAAGTGAGCTGAGGTGCGATTTCTGCGTGTGCCTATCTGTAGCACTTTCAGGGCAACATTAGCAATTTCACGCTTCTTGCCCACGAGTGTTCTCAGAGGGCTTGTCCCAAGCACCCAGGAGTGCTACACATCCATCTGTAGCTCACGGTGCTGTCTTTCTGCCGAGAAAACAAAGGCTCGTTTTAACCCCGTCGAGTGGCAAGGCAACTGCTAAACCCACTATGAGAGGAGGGTATGTAAAAGCCTGTGCACTTCTCTTGAGTCTTGCTTTTCTTCTCGCTGCCACTGACCATGGATGTGGCACTGCTCGTGGTAAGTATTTTATTTCATTCTTTGGGTGTGGTCATCTCTCATAAAACATAAGAGGCAGTAAAATAGCATAGCATAGAATAGAATAGAATCAGCCAGGTTGGAAGAGACCTCCAAGATCATCCAGTAGTGAACTCTTGAGGAGATATTGCGTGCTTGGTACCTCTTTTTGGAAGACAAATGCTCTGGTTGGGATTTCTGTGGGTATGTGAAGATTCAGCAATGTTTTCTCATAAACCTTTCTCCTTCCCAATCCAAACAGACACTTCTTGAGCCTGAAACGGTAGATGAAAGCTGTACTAGAAGAAGGACCTATGTGCAGAATTGGTGGATACCTAAGTTTGATCTTCACGGCTTTCCCGGGTGAGTGGGGCTGCAGGAAATGGATTGTTTGGCTTAAGTGTGTAATATCAAAGCTGCTGAGACACATGCCCAGTCTTCAACTGAAACCTGCAGGTAAGTAAATGGGAAAGTTACTTATGTAATACAACACAGGCATGAATGTCTGCAAGAGAAGCCTCTTGGCGAGAAATCTGGTGGCATCAAGGTGCGTTTTTGGAAGGGCCTTTGAAGTGAAATGGTTTGATTGGCCCAAAGTTCCCCTGCAGAGTAGCTCCACCATCACCTGTGACCTGCTATGGTTTCAGAGCTGGTTTAAACCTGCAAGTGAAAAAACTGCTCTCTAATAGGTCTCCACCTGCAGTTCTCATTCTTTTAGAATAAACTACTGATTTCTAGCTAAGAACTGCGGAGGCCAGGAATGAGTGCTCAGTTTTCAGGAATGAATCATCTCCAAACAAATCCTCAGTTTCCCCCTAATTTTCCCCTCAGTTGAATCATTATCTGTACTCTGGAAAGCCTGTGATTGCTTTAGACCTCAGATTTCAGATTTTTTTTTTCCTCCTTTAATTTCTCAGCACTTTGTCTTTAACATTCTCTTGCTGCAAGGAGACATCTCTGTAGTGTCACCAGGTACCCAGTGTCACGATTTGGATATAAACCTGACGAATGAAAAAGCCCTTACAGTGACCCACCCTGAGCAAAGAAGCCATCAGACCACACCAGATTTCACCTGGAAAGTGAATGTTCAGAGGCATAGAAGCAATAAGAGCCAGCAGAGAACTTTTGGGTACAAAATTGCTTTTGCGAAATTGCTGTTTCCTCAAAAAATATCAAAGGAAAGTTGTTCTCCTGCCCTGATAACTGCTGCTGTTTAGAGCTGGCAGAGGCACTGGGAGCCACGAGTGAAGGCAGGTGGCTCTGACTGTACCCTGTCCATGGGCATGCTCTAGCTTTTCCACACCTCATCCTGTTTGCTCCTAGAAAAAACAATGGCCAGAAATACTGGAGACATGCAGGAGGGAGGCTTGGAAGAAGATTAAATGTCTCAAGCACTTGAAATTTATCTGCTGAAGGGAGGCTGTAGCCAGGTGGTGTTGAGCTCTTCTCCCAGGCAAGCAGCAACAGAAGAAGGGGACACAGTCTCAAGTTGTGCCAGGGGAGGTCTAGGCTGGATGTTAGGAGGAAGTTGTTGGCAGAGAGAGTGATTGGCATTGGAATGGGCTGCCCAGGGAGGTGGTGGAGTCACCATCCCTGGAGGTGTTCAAGCGAAGCCTGGATGAGGCACTTAGTGCCATGGTCTGGTTGATTGTCTAGGGCTGGGTGCTAGGTTGGCCTGGATGAGCTTGGAGGTCTCTTCCAACATGGTTGATTCTATGGTTCTATGATTCTATGCTGTACAGTTTTAACTATGCTTGATTCAGTCAACATCTCTGCCTCTTCAAAGCAGTATGTTCTTGCTGAGCCAAGAAGCCTCAGATTCTCAAACTGAATATTCGTCTGGCTGCTCTCTACCAGCACTCTAAATGAAATGACAGTGCAGGTTGCTTCATGATCTGTGAGCCCACGGACAGCAGGTAACAAACAAGTGAGAACAGGCAGGGGTAAAAGTGGAAAAAAAACCTGAGCAACAAAGGAAGCATAAAACTATAGGTGAGCCTCTGGTCTCAGTTAGAGCGGTGTAAGCCCAAAGTCACCTCAGTAATGGAGCTGCCTCAGGCTAAAGAAAAGCAATTGAGATCAGTTTTCTCATATGCTTTGGCATTTTCTGCCTCCTGAAGTACCGACATGAGCCCTCTCCTCTACATTAAGGTGCTATCAGTTAAAGTGGAGGCCCTCTTGGCATGGCCCACTGCTTTGTGCAATCTTTTATTGCTTCAGCAATCTTTTATTCTATTATTTGTTAGCTCTACTTCCAAAAAGGAGCCTGAAGTCTCAGTGGTAACACCTTTGTGTCTATCAAAACAGTTAGTTAAGAGGAAGGAGATGATGAAGATTAAGTATCTGTGGGCAGAGAAGCTGCCCAAATATTCCAAATTTACTGAGGGAATCAAGGGAAAGAGTTAGTTGATATGGAAAGGGAATTCCTGTTGGAATATCTTAGTGAGTTGGGGTGCTTAGACACAAGGCAACTGTGTCCTGGGCTGCATCAAAGACATCAGGTCAAGCAGTTTGAGGGAAGGGATTTTGTTGTTTACTCTGGCGAGACCCCTGCAGTGCTGGGTCCAGCTGTGGAGTTCTCAGTATAAGAATGATATGGATCTGTTGGAGCAGGTTCAAGGGAGGCCACAAATATGACCAGAGAGCTGGAACCCCTCTGCAGTGAGGACAGGCTGAGAGAGTTGGGCTTCAGCCTGGAGAAGAGAAGGCTTTGGGGAGACCTTATTGTGGCCTTTCAGTATGTAAAAGAGGTCTATAAGAAAGCTGGGGACAGATTTTTATCAGGGTCTCTTGTGGCTGGAGCAGGGATGACTCTTTTAAGCCGAAAGAGGGAAGGTTTAGATCGGATGGAAGGAAGAACATTTCTACATCGAGGGTGGTGTAATGCTGGCACAAATTGCCCAGAGAGGTGGTTGCTGTCCTGTCCCTGCAAACATTCCAGTTGAGGTTGGATGGGATACTGAGCAACCTGATCTAGTGGGAGAAGTCCCTGCTTGTTGCAGGAGGGTTGGACTAGATGACCTTTAAAGATCCCTACCAAAGCATTCCAAGATTCTCTGGTTAATGTAAACGCACAGCCCTTGTAACCTCAAAGCAAGGTTCATTGCCCGAACACCAGAAGGACTCTGTAAACACCAGCACACACTTAACATCTGTGATGGGTCAGCATTTCCTTCCTCAGCAACTGGGTTTCGTTGGTACAATCTCATAACAATTTGGAAAGTCCTTGCTTATACAAACTGGAGTCTCCACATGCAAAGTTGCAAGCTCAATACATGGCTTTGTGTTACCCTTCCAAGAGTGTGCAGAGAAAAGACAGCTCTTAGTACCCCAGCCTAAAAGATGCATTGCAAGGGTCTGACTCAACACAAATATGAAAAGGAATTGCTTCAGCTGCCATCATCCTTGTTGCTCAGGAAAGTGACAGCTGGCTGCTGGGCTAGTGGTAGAGACAGCCCCAGAGCCCCCTGGAGCAGTGAGTTGCCTCTCCAGGCTGCCTGTGAGTTGTGGTCCAGTTTATCTAGATTCCTGTGGGCACTGATAAGAGGTAACTGACTGACATGTTAGGCTTCTGCTGGTTGATTATTTTTATTACCTTGTTTGTTTGGGAAGTGGTAGTGCTCAGCTTGCTCCAAGGTCTGAAAGACTGCTTTCCCCCTGGGATCCTATGGTGCTGACCACTGCTATAGGAACCTGGGCCACTGTTAGCTTATCTCCCAGTAAGCTGAGGGTTGCTGTTTCAGATTCATGTTTGCCACTACATTGGACTCAGGCTTTTTGTGCCATGCTCATTTGTTTTGGCTCTGGTCATGAAACTAGATTTGTAAATAAGAAGGAATAGATATGTGAAAAGCCTGAGACAGTACAGGGGCTGGTGAGGTAAGCCTGGAA
The DNA here is from genome assembly GCA_013400475.1 of Tricholaema leucomelas. Lineage (NCBI taxonomy): Eukaryota > Metazoa > Chordata > Aves > Piciformes > Lybiidae > Tricholaema lacrymosa > Tricholaema leucomelas. The sequence goes on along the minus strand of WAAF01014280.1, from coordinate 10,543 downwards.
CTAGGATAGGCAGTTAATCTGACCTAGCCAGGGACATGAGCTAGTGGCAAGATTAGTCAGAAGCATGACGTAGTAGGAACAGGACCTGTCACTGAAACTGGTGTTACACCTTGAAGAGCAAGTCAGTCAGTGGTGGAAAGGCACAGGGAGCTTGCTATGCCTCTGTTAATATGAAGCTATCACTTGTATTAATCACTTCAATTTTTCCAATATCATTTGAAAATCTAAGCCTGAGAGGTGTTTGTGAGCAGGAGCATACCTAATTAGGACAGGGAGCATACCTAATTAGGACAGGGAGCGTTATGGCAACCGGATTTAGTCTGAAGCATTTTGCCATCAACTCTGAGGCTCTGTTTCTCCTCAGCCCAAGTCTGTGGGGAGTTATTCTGCCCCTGTACTCAGCACTGCTCAGGCCACACCTTGAGAGCTGTGTCCGGTTATGAGCTCCTCAGTTCAAGAGAGATGTTGAGATACTGGAAGGTGTCCAGAGAACNAAGCCTGGATGGGGCACTTAGTGCCGTGGTCTGGTTGATTGTCTAGGGCTGGGTGCTAGGTTGGACTGGATGATCTTAGAGGTCTCTTCCAACGTGGTTGGTTCTATGATTCTAAGAAAGGTTTTCAGGTGTGGTGTAGTCAGGGAGGCTGAAAGATGCTACCACATATAAGTGAATGATTTATTATTGTTTTTTGTTTCCAAAGTAAAGAATCTCATCCAAAGAGCTATGAATCACTGTTCACAGGAATAATTCCATTCCTTCTTACCTGTAAATGTTAGCACAAAATGTCATGAAACAAGGAAAGTTAGAAGCAGTCTTCTGGGAGAGGACTTAGTTCTGTTTTTTATGAAGCATTTCCAGCTCTGAACACTTAAAGTAAATTGCTTTGGTAAGTAGTTCAGGGCCTCGTTCATCCCACAGAAACCTCTCCACCCATCATCCCAAGCACCTAGCATGCAGCCTGTGGATCAAGGCTTCTGCTTGGCTGGTTTTTTGCTGGTTTGTGATGGGTCTTCCAAGGACTCCTTTAAAACAAAATAGTAACAGACCCCATCCAGACAGCAGTTCAGGTTTGCCCAGCAAAGGGTGACCTGGACGGTGTGTCGTAGTGCTTGCTGGAAGCTGGTGTGAATGATGCTGTTCTTCACCAAAAAGTACAGGAAGTAAGCCACGTGGTAAGGGGTGAAGCAGACCAAAAACGCAGCGAGGTTTGTCACCACTATCTTCTCTGCTCTGGTGACGTGTGCTTGGGGCTTTTCTGATCGTCTGTGCTTCCTCAAGCACCTGACAGTCTGAGCGGTGCAGAAGGTCATGACTGCCATGCTGGCGAAGAAGGCAATCTCCAAGGCACTGAACAGGCCTATGTTTTCCCATGTGCTCTTGGAGAAGTTATGGAAGCAGGAGGAGATGTTGTTTCCCTCTCCATGCAATTGGAAGGTGGAGACTGTGCCAGCTGAGGTGCCCAGACAGATGACTGCACAGATCATGGCAGCTTTCTTGGTAGATCTCAGGGTAGAAGCGGTGAAAGGATGCCGGATAGCAATGTACCGGTCTACGCAGATGCAGAGGGAGATGAGGATGCTGCCATACATGTTCACAAAGTAAAGACTCTCCAAGGTGGAACAAAACACAGATCCCAGATTCCATTCGCCCTGTTTGTGGTAGGAAATGATTTTAAAAGGAAGAGTGAACAGCAGCAAAGTATCCAGGAAAATAAGGGCTATCATGTAAACTGTGGATTCCGACAGCTTTTTAACCTTAAAAAACAGGAATGACAGAGCCATGGCATTGAACAGCAGCCCCAGGGAGAACGTGGGGGTGTATATGATGAGCTGGAACAGTTCCACAGCAGTGCTAATGTTGCTGACGTTGCTCTGGGCATGGGTGGCATTCATATCTCCTGGATCGCTGGAAGAGAAGAAAATCCCTTTCACTGCAAAGAAGGAAGACCACATTTAAGGCATGGTACTAAAGCCACTGAAGTCTCTCTGTGCTCACAGGCCTGGAGATGCTTTTTCCTCTCAGCTTGCTAAGTACTTAAGTGCAGCTCCCAGTAACACAGACCTGCTCTGTGCTGAGGGATCTTGGGGTAAGGTTGTGCCTCAAGGCGGAATGTGGCTTTCTGGAGGCAAGCCTCACTTGCACTGCTACCTGTTACCCCAAGCTGTGCTGCCCTATAGTTTAGACTAGGCAAGGCACAGATGTGACTGCACCATCCCCTTGGAATGATGTGATCTCTTTGCACAGCCAAGGCAGCAGCTCCTGATTTTAGGGTTACTTGGATTGTAGAGGTGGGGACAATTAGCTAGACCAGGTTTCCTCAATCAAGGTATCGTAAGAGACCTTGGAGAGAGCCAAAAGCATAAGGGTCCCCTATGTCTATTAATGTGAAAACCCCAAACAGCCATTGCCATCCTGCACCCTCCCCCAACAGGGCCCTGTCAAAGAAGTGCTGTGATTACCTTTCTGAGAAGCTTGCTAAAAGGAAGTTTCAAACAGGCTACTTCTAGCAGAGGTGAAGTCGTTAGAAGAAGAATGAGATTCAAGAGCCTCAGCTGATGTCTAAAGCAGCAGGACTTACCACAGCGGATAAATCCCTATCTGCAGAGACAGGGGTTGCAGAAAACATGCAGCTGGTTTCTCCTCTGCAAAGAGGGGGCTGGAAATGTCGAGACAACTTCTAAGCCGAGATCATGAAGCAGTTCTCTCCTTTAGAAGAGTACTGGTTTCGTCCTGCCCTCAGCCTCTCCTGATAAGGAGCGGGAAGGCTCACCCTGGTTTCTGCAGTGCTGGTCTCAGCCGGAATCACTTCCAAATGCAAATCTGCAGGAACACCTGGTCCTTTCTTCCAGCTGGTTCTACCACAGCAAAGGTAACCTGTAAATAAAGCCGTTCAGAGGTCTTTCCGTCGGTGCCCAGGAATTACTTCTGTCCACTCTTCTCTAATTGTCCTTATTTTAACCCAGTGCCTTTCCTGCAGGAGTTACTGGTCTTGTTGCTGTTCCACTTCGGATCTGTCAAATGGTTGTCAGCTGTGCATTAGAAGTTCCTGTTCTGCAGATCAAGTCACTCCCTGAGTATTTCAGAAGTAAGCTGTCCCATGCTGTGGCTGAGAGAGATTCGGATGTCTTTAGGTTCCTGAACCTCTGAACTAAGGTGGCGTGTGGCAGACGAGAGGTTACACTGAGGACCTGGGCAGAGATAGTGCCTGGTACAAGAGGATGGCCTGGTTTGGCAGCCCAAGATCCTGTGCTCCTGCTGAGTCCCCATCCTCATGTACAGTGCTGTCAGTCTAAACTCTGGGAGGGAAACTGTTACTGAGAGCTAAAGGGATGAAAAGTTAATTAAAGAGTTACTGCAAAGTAATAAATATTGACAAAGTTCTTCACTTCATTGCCCCTGTGGGAGTTTTGGTTAGTTCTTTTGTTTTTTTTCAGTCCTTTGATGTTGTTTTTTTTTCTTGCTTTTTTTAGAGTGTGTGTGAGAAATTCTGGGTCTAGAGAAATTCTGGGTCTAAAGAAGCAGAATCTCAGCTTCTTACCGAGATCTTTCTTTTTTTTCACCTGTGAAGAAACTACTTATGATAAAAATCCCTTTTAGACCGTGCAGATTTGTAAACAAAGCAGGAAGAAAAGCCCACAAACAACCATTTAAAAGCATTAATGCAGAGCCGAGACTGTAGAGTCTTTAAAAAAACACAACAAAAGCAGGGATGCTGTAAGCAAAACAAGTTCTGTAAACTACAGCCAGTGTTCAGATCTTGTAGCAGAAGAAAGTTTTTAAGGCAAGGTTTCACTACAAAGAAATACTCACTCCTCGGTTTACCTTGAGGCTGTCTCTGGCCCTGGTTGTTGACTTTTTCTCCCGCTCAGCTTGCAGAACTCTGGAGCCTTGTGTTTTCTTCTAAGGCAGTGGAGTGAGCTGCATGCAAAGTACCTGCCGGTCGGTGTATCAGCAAGCACCAAGTGCTGCTGCTGTTTGTTTCATTGCGTCTTTCCATCACCACCGCGGGCTCCCCGCGCCGTGGCTGCGTACGCGCTCTGCGTACACAGCGCTGGTTTAAGGATGTAAATAGGGAGCTTGGTGGGCCAGCGTCTCTGAGTCACCCACTCAAAACAGCCTCCAGTAACAGAGGAGGAAATCCTAACCCTGCAGGGCTTTCTCTGATGTTTTTTCCCCACAAGCTGCGGTTGTATCCGTTGTGTGCAGCATTTGTGGGTAGTGTCAGCTGTCAAAAGGTGCTCTAAGCTAAATCCTGAGCTATCGCTGCCGTCATTTCCCTTACTGTTCACGATGGCAAAGAGGGACAAGAGGTCACTGATTTTCAGTGGTGATCTGATATGTTCACCTCAAGTTGGTATTTTCAAAAAGGACAAGGGTTACTCTGAGATCTGTTTATACTCCCAGGGAGCAGGGAATGTAGCTTTTCTTGGTGCTCTACATGCTCCTGAAATGTCCAAACTCTGGATTGTATTGGCTAAATTCAAAGTGTGCATCTGTCAAAGAGGTGGGGCAGAGGAGACACGAGTACAAATAGCACTTTGGGGTTCCCCATGGTATTTTAGCTGAAATGACTCCACTCATGAGGTAAAAAAACCCATCCCACTCAGATAGAAGGTCTGCATGAACAATGCCTCATCACATTGCTCAGAAAGGTTTCGCTTCTGTGCATCCAGTGGTGGCCTTGTGACCATGACTGCGTTTTGGATACTCACAAAACCGCACATGCTGGCAGGTGCCATTACCATGACGAGGTTGTGGGGAGCCAAGGCTGTTGTGAGAGTGGGATGTAAGGCCAGATGTCAGAGCACTCTTTGTGCTCCTACCCTGCTTGGGGCTTTGCACTGATACTGCCAGTATCAGAGCTTTGCCAGCTCTGATACTGCCACTGTACGTGGCTCTTCCTTCACCACTCAAGATTTTCCCTTCACACAGAGGGACCTTCCCTTCTCTTTCATTTTCTCTTTTCTATTTGTATTCTCAGCCCACTAAGTGCTGCCTACTTCACCAGAGGCTGCCCAGAAGCATGCCTTCCCGGGCGTGCCTGCTGCGCAAAGATCTGGGCGTCCCCACATCTGCAGAAAGGTGCTTTGGAAAGGGACAGATGAGGCAGCAATGACACATCGTAGTGTAACCACCACCAGTGGGTGGGCTGTGGGGTTTTTTGACAACAAACACCCTTGTGAGTTTTTTAAGGGTGAGTTCTGAAGAGAAGTGGACAGGAAGGCATGGATGGGTAGGGTATAAGGTGTGTAGGCTCTTGGGACACTTGGAACAGGGTTTGCAGGCTTCTCTCCCTTCTAAATCAAAAAAAGAATGAGGGCTGGAGAGGAGGAAATGAAACTGAGTGAGCAGAGTAAGGAAAAGGCTGGGACAGGAGGCAATAATGACTCTCTGTGCTTGTCGTGATGGGCTGTGCCAGGCCATCCCCAGGCACTGCTGGTCTGTTGCTGTGCCTTCACACCAGACTGCACTGCAAAGAAGTGCCATGGTCCTGGCTCTTCAGCTGTCAGTCCGGACTCAGAAAGAGTGTCAGTATAGGAGCACTGCTGCTGACATCCTTCCAGCTTAGGACACAAATCAGTAATCATTGCACCACACAGGATTGTGCAGCCAAGACATGGTGGATTTTTTTTTCTCTAAATCAGAGCCTAACCAGTGTGAAAAGCTGTGCTGTGCTTGAGAAGAGAGAGCATTCACTGCTCTTATCCCCCTGCTTTCTTCCTTGATTTCCACCCAAATGCCTTCCAAGTTTTCTTTACTTTGCAGTTTCATTCACATCCCCTCTGCCCTTCCTTGTGTCCAGGTCCATGGATTTTCTGTTCTCTGAAGGGCTGCTCTAGCTCTGTTCTATGGAGAAGGCTTTGGGAGCCAACCAGAAGGAAAGAGCAGGAGGCTGGGCAACAAAGGCCCCAACAGAGCAATATGTGGAGCCTTAGGATGGTCCCGGAGAAGCTTTTGCTGCTAGACTGTGCTTAACTGGGGGTGCCATGGGGGCTGAGCATGTGTCTAAGTTTCTTGCTCCTGCTAAGAGGTCTCGCTGGGTGCCACCCAGGAGCACCAACCTCTCTCTGTGCACCGCATAGGATTTGTGCGGGAGGCTGATGAAGCTTGCTCCTGTCTGCTCTGCGACACTTACTTGCCCTGGGCCACTGCCTCACTGCAGCCTGTGTGTGTCGGAACTGGGATGAAGCCAGGCGCGGAGGCTCCGCCCGGCCGTTTCTTGTCGAGCTGCGCCATCTCGCGGCTGCAGGCGGGATGAGACACGCTGGCAGCCCTGTCCTGTCCTGCCAGCAGGGACAGCTCATCCTATGGGTCAGACAGCTTATCTCACAGCCTGCCTTCACCAGCCGAGCACTAGGCTCCGTGTCTTAACGGGCCTCTGTCTTCTTCAGCATCCAAGCCGTGGACAGCTCAGCAGTGATGAGAAATGGGAGAGCCAAAAGCTCTGCTGCTGACGGATGGAGAGGGCCAATGCACAGAAGCAGCTGAAATGGCACTCTGCTGTGGAAGTGACCAGAAGCGCTGCCTGTGGGTTGCTGAGAGGCCAGGGCCAGGAAGCCGCTGCGCTGGTGCACAGGTCTGACCCCAGGCAATGGTCTGCTCACTGGTTTTAGTGCTCTCTGGAAGGACCCTACAGCTTGAGGAAGGCGACACACGAGGGCCCAGACAGCCCCAGTGAAGGATGCTTTCAGTACTGCAGGAGCTAAATCTGCTGCTTGGAGAGCAGGTGAGCCGAGGTCTTTCTCTGAGCTCTTTCTTGCTTAGTTTTGAAGTGATTTGTTGAGAGACATGTCTCTATTTCCACAGAAAAACCAGCTGGGGATACTCCTGTGGGACTCCTCAGCAGGGCGGGCATTTTCCACGTCAGTGCTGTGAGAGTAGTGACATTTGAAACCAGTAAAATGTGAATAAACCTGATGGCAAATAAGCTCTTTCCCCCAAATTTTCTACTATATTCTGGTCTAAGACCAAGGCAATTCAGATGCTCAATCCCCTACCTCCTTATTCTCCTAACTCTCAAGATGCAGCACCCACAGCAAGGACTTGGTGGAAATCTGTCTCACGTTGCAGCTTTTGCACTCTTTCTTAGTCCTCAACTGCATGGAGCAGGCGTTGAAGCAGGGCTCACGTTCCACAGCCGACAGCCCTGCCTGCCCCACCACAGCCTTGGCCTCTTCCCTACCTCAAGACAGGCAGTTTGACACTCTCAGGCAGCTTTATGTTCTTCTACTGAAACCATTACCTGCACTGGTCTGCAGCTTATAATCGCCCCTGAAAGACAGCATTTTGGGAAATTGGCCATTTCCCATTTTCACACAAACCTCCAAACTGCAAGACCCCACTCCTAGCACCCTGAGACAGGGACTTCACCTCTCACTTTCCGACATGTAGAGCCAACTGTGTTGCTCAAGTGGCCAAGAAACTGTGTCTGCCTGGGGTGTACCCTCTTGAAGCCGAGAGACTCGTGATCAGAGCCCACATGGCTCACAGCTCCATTTCGCCTTGATGGGAAAGGTCACATTTCCTTGCCTCATTTCCAAGGCCTGTGTGCCCATGAGAAATCGTTAGGCATGTTTTGGGCAGCCCTCATGGCAGGGAGGGAAGATTGTTGAATGTTCTTATGAGAAAATAATGCACTGAAGAAGATGATTAGAGTCATTTTAGGGAAGGGGAGAAGTGCATTTAATATGGCATCCTGTCTTTGACTTCAGTGGGTGTTTAGGAGAGGAGAGTAATAAACTGCATTCCCATTGTCAGCAGTGCTTCCAGCAATAAGCAGCTGAGAAAATAAGGAAAGCTTGATCATAAAGGCCCCTTTGGTTAGATTCTAGCCTTTACTCTTCCCACAGCCAACAACATTGTTCTACCGAGGCCTTACTGATATAATCCACACACTGGATACAGCATATTGACATAATCATAGAATCATGGAATGGTTTAGGTTGGAAGGGACCTCAAGGATCATCCAGCTCCAACCCCCTGCCATAGGCAGGGACACCTCCCACTAGAGCAGGCTGCTCAAGGCCTCATCCAGCCTGGCCTTAAACACCTCCAGGGAGGAAGCATCCACAACTTCCCTGGGCAACCTGTGCCAGTGTCTTACCACCCTCACTGTAAAGAACTTCCTCCTAACATCCAGTCTAAATCTCCCCTCTGCCAGTTTAAACCCATTCCCCCTCGTCCTGACATTCCCAGACCTTGTCAATAGTCCCTCCCCAGCTTTCCTGTAGGCTCCCTTCAGATACTGGAAAGCCACTATAAGGTCTCCTCTAAGCCTTCTCCTCTCCAGGCTG
>WAAF01014279.1:0-10372 GCA_013400475.1 Tricholaema leucomelas | reverse complement strand
ACTGTAATACTGTTATTCTATTCCATCTTCCCGTATCACAGCTCCAAAGGCAGCCCCTGGCTGATCTCCCTCCCTTCTCTCCCCTGCCTTCCTTCCCTTCCCTTCCCTTCTCTCTCGGCACAGCAGACGTTCTCACCCCACGGTCGGTGTGGGAGATGGCCGCCAGGCAGCTGAGCTGCGTCACTGTGGCCTCTGAGCCCTTGGAGGCCCCAGCTGGGGAGGGCGGTTTCAAGTCTACCCTCAGGCCGACTGAGGGGTAGAGGATTCTAGAAGGCCAGTTTGGGTCCTAGTGCGTTTTGTACTTCCTCTACCCGATTGCCTTTTCTATATACGCTCTTGTAAACAGAATTTCGCTTTCAACTTCCAGTCAGTGTGCACTGTCCTCATTCTCACTCCTGGAAAGGGGTAAGAGACATTTCTGCCCTCCAGTATCAGGTATGCTCGTGGCCCCAAACTGGGACAGGCAGGAGCTAAGTCAAACCCCTAAAAAGGTGTGGTGGGAAACCAAAGGGAGAAAGACTCATCTGACATTCATTTCAGCCTCCAGAGAAGCAGAAACAACAACGAACCAAGTGATGACGTGTATTAGCTACGCTGAAGCAGGGACTTGTATTGGGTTCATGTGCCCAGGTGGGATGCTGGCTCTGTGCACAGAGGCCAGGCCAGGGCTGCCCAAAAGCAGGCACCAGAGCAGGGCACAGCCTATTCTCACCCTTGGGTTGGCCCCTCGAGAAAGCCTGTCTGGGAAGAGGCAGTGCGCGAGTAGCTCTGCTAGCCACAAGGGGAGAGCAGGAGGAAGGAAAGGAGGGTGTCAAGGCATGTTCCCCACAGAGGTTCCCCTGGGGTTCTCTCCTGTGGAGAGCTCACACTGGAGCGGGGGATGGCCAGAGGGCAGGGGTGCCGAGCAGGGCTCCTCTGTCCTGACCATCCCCTGTAGAGGTGGAGCAGCAGGGAGCAAGGAACTGAAGCTCAGCTTGAGAGAGGGAGAAGGAAAGGTGTTGTTTTAATTGATGTCTTTGTTTCTTACTACATAAATATACTTTAATAGGCAATAAATCAAAATAATTTTCATAGAATGATAGAATCATTCCGTGGTTTCAGCTGGTTTGGAAATACCTCTGAGTCCAGTCATCAACCTAAGATGACTGTGGCCATTAAACCACGTCCCAAAGTGCCATGTCCACACATTTAGAGTCATAGAATCAGTCAGGGTTAGAAGGGACCATAAGAATCATCCAATTTCAACCCCCCTACCGTGGGCAGGCACACCTCACACCAGATCAGGCTGTCTAAAGCACCTCCAGAGACAGTAACTCCACCTCCTCCTTGGGCAGCCTATTCCAATGCCTGTCCACTCTTGCAACAAAGATTTTTCACAAGGCAAGTTTATTTTGCTAGCAACTGTACTTGGTATGTGATCGCCCTGCCATTATCTTGCTCCGTGAGCTTCTTGGTATTATTTTCTCCTTTTGTCCTGTTGAGGTGGGGAGTGAGAAAGCAGCTGGGTGGCTGTCTGCCAGCCAGTGAAGGTCAACTGAGCACCAGAACTAAAGACAAGTGATTATGCCATGAAATTGCAACTCCTTATAATAAGTCTCTGTTTGCCACCCTCATCTCCTGGAGACAGCCTTTCACAAAGGAACGGACCGACGGTACTAATGAGGAGAGTGGCTTAAATTTAATACCACAGGAAATGTAAAATACTTCAGTTATTTTAATCTGTATTTTTTGACTGCATGTTCTAGCCTGCTTTCTGCACATTAATCAGTTTTGCAATACCTATGCTGTTCTTGTATGACATTTAAAATAACACTAGAAGAGGGATTAGAACCTTGTATGCAGGGTAAAGAAGCAGTCTCACACTTTAGACCATGTAGAAATTACTGCTGCAATGCTTTGTTCCCCAATTGTTGTCGGTGAGTTTAACTTCCTCTTTCAGGAAGCATGAGATGTAAAACAAGACAGTAATTAACTCAGCTCAGCTTCTCCCAGAAAAAAAAGCCTAAAGACTGCAAAAAATAAGAAGATAAGCTATCATCTCCATCACAGCCAGTCTGTCAGTTGAGTGCCTCCACATCTATTATTTTGGGGGTCAGGGGAGAGGAAAGTATTTGTCTAACACATTATATACTTCTTTGCATCTTGGAAATTCCCAAACATTCTTTCCTAAAGCACAGAAACAAATGATGCTCTCTGTTGAATTAACAAGTGCAATTTGTTAGTCTAAGGAGCATTCTTTCACTTCTAGCCAGTCTGTGGCACCCTCTCCCAGAGTGCAGTGAAGGGAAAACACCTCAGGCTCACTAGCACCCCACTGATAAGCTGAACAATGCAATGACTCAAAGCAAGCAGGAGAGGAGGGATTGTGGATCAGAGTATGAAGAGAGCTGCAGGTTACCAGCAAAACCTAATTCCATGCATTCTCCCTGTGTCTACAGCATTTATCAGAGCACACTAAGGGAGGCACACTGATGTCTGTAAGCTGTATGCTAGAGGCACGATTGGAGAAGCACTGGTATTTTGCCTATATTAAAAATATTTGCCCTTGCAAGTTGGCCTCATTCCCACCAGGTCCTGAAAGATCACATTGTTTCTGCTTTAGGAAGTCTTCACTGCATTATGAAATGCTTGCAAGTTAAGATACTGTCTTCTTAGCTACATGTATTAACCATCCTCATGGAGCTTCATCGTATGACAGTAACATTGCCAACTTTGCTGGGATTCAAAGTTGCCACAACATTTCAAATGCAATATGACATTTGTTTAGAAAACTTTATACTGCTATGTTTTGAGTACTGGAACATCTCTCCAATAAGGGAAGGCTGAGAGAGTTGGGGTTGGATGGCTTAGAGAAGAGAAGGTTTCAGAAGGAGGACCCTATCAAAGCCTTTCAGTAGTTAAAGGGGCCCATAAGGAAGATGAGAACAATCACTTTAGCAGGGCCTGTTGTGATAAGATTTGAAACTAAAAGAATGAGCTTCAGACTAAACACATGGAAGACATTTTCTTTTATGCTGAGGGTGCTGAAAGATTGGCCCAGGTTGCCCAGAATGATGGCAGATGCTCCATTCCTGAAAACATTCAAAGTCTGGTTAGACTCTGCTCTGTGCAACCTGATAGAGCTAAAAATGTCCTTGCTCACTGCAGTGGGGGTTGGACTGGATGACCTTTAACAACCTCTTCCAATCCAAATCACTTCCCTGGAGTTTAGCTGGGGTTGCTAATGAGTACTGTGCACTAGCAGTCAGCAAGTACTCACTTTACAGAACTCTGCTCCCCAGTGGTGTAACTAAGAGCAACTTTTACCTCTGCCAGTGCCTTGTTCTTATTTTATTTACGTGCATTTTAGAGGCAGCAGTGCGAACAAACTCTCCTTTCTTAATGTGACAACAGACTGTTGCAGGGACAGAAACTCTTACTGGGATACATGGTATATTCTCCCATGAAGGATAACTTTGTACAGCTTCATGACCTGTTTTTATTGTAACGTTTTATTACATGCCTTAAGTACATCAAGGAATTATTTCTGCTTGGACTTGTAAAAAGTCCAACTCAGACTTTTCAGTAAACCAAGAGTTAGCATTAAGAAAATAATATGGCTCCTTCTGTTAAAAGATTTTTTCCCTGTAAAGTTTAAAATGGACAACACTCCAAATACACAATGGTGATTTCTTATTGCAGTTAAATCTCTCTTGTATGAGCAGATGCATATCCTTATTTGCCTATTTTTTTCCCCTCACTACAACTTTCTGTTACACAAGCTGAGAAAAAAAGGAAAAAAAGGAAACGTACTGCTGCCACCACAAACTCCCTGCTGAGTTCTGGAAAAGCTGGTTTCATATGCAAATTAAATATGTTAATGAATGTGTTCTCCCTATCCAAGATTTCTGTTCAAATGGCATTATTTTAAAAGTAGGACTCTTGAGGTAGGCACTTTGATTGAACAAGAAGAAACAGATGTTTTGCTTATTATAGACATGGAAGATGGACTAGATTAACAAATACCAAAATAGTACAAGACTTTCATACATAACAGAGAACTTGGAAAGATAACATCTGGTCGAGGCATGGCTTGAAGAAAACCATAGTAACAAGAGACTTTAAATTCTTCTGCAGTTAATCTTATAGAATCAAATCCTCCTGAAAAAAGGTAGTGACCCATGCAGTGGCTACTGATGAGTGCTAGATTATACACAGTCACAGTTCTTTTGAAGTCACAGAATCATGCCATTGCTGAAACCATTTCAGCTTTCCAAGCACAGGCTTTTCCCTCTCTTCTCCTTTCTTCTCAGGAAAAAAAATAATGAAAACTTGCACTGTTTTTAAGCCTTAGATACAAAAGTATATACACTTGGAAATGGGAACCTCTGTATGTGATTAAGTTTGCAGATAGAGTGCTCCTGTCAATGAACAAACCTTATACCTTATACACATCAACAGACCTTATAGGCATCAATTACTTATCACAACTGCTCCTGACTCAAAACTCTTTCCAAATCACCATCTGGCTCTACTTGCTTTTTAACTGACAACACTGAAAACCTGAGGGTATGAGACCTGGGGCTGTTTAGCCTGGAGAAGAGCAGCCTGAGAAGGCATCTTCTCAATGCTGATCAACAGCTAAAGGGTGGAGAGCAAGAGGATGAGGCCAGACTCTTTTAGTGGTGACCAGTGACAGGACAAAAGGCAGCACGCAAAAACTGCAACACAGGAGATCCTATCTCAACATGAGGAAAACCTTCTTTGCTATGAGGGTACTGAAGCCCTCAAGCAGTCTACTCAGAGAGGTTGTGGAGTCTCCTTTTCTGGAGAGATTCCAAACCAACCCTGCTGTGATCCTGCTTGAGCAAGGAGGTTGGACTAGATGACCCCTGGAGGTCCCTTCCAATCCCACCATTCTGTGATTCCGTAAAACAATGACGGCTATACAGCACTCTGGCCGATATCCAGATGACAGATCATCATCTTTTAGATTAGAAAGCAGTTATCTACATCTTTAAGAGCACATAGAACACAACAAACTCTCTCTCGTCACTTAAAAACACAAGAATGCCAATGCAAAATCTGATCAAGTGTTGTGTTTCAAATAATTCCAATAATCGTTACCAAATGTGGGGGTTTAACCACTCTTTCTCCAGCACACACATTTCATATAAGAAACCTCCAGATTTCTTTTAGAAAAAGGTCTGCATTTCTTTTTTTTTTTTTTTTTTTAATTTTCTTGAAAATGATAAGGAANTGAGAGCCCCTCCTGGGGACTCAGGTTTCTGGGAGGGGAGTTGTGTCTGTATTACCTTTTTTACCTTGTGTATTTCTGTATATATTTGTATATACTGTAACTATCTGCTTGTAAATTGTGCCAGCTGTAAATATAAACTTCATTCAAATTTCCAGAGCCGACTGAGTCTAGTCTGGGTAATTTCTAAAAGTGTGGGGAGGCGGGGGACACCCAAACCATCACAATCATCTTTGAAATAGTATTATAATCATAAAGTTTTAATTTCACTTTATAGCTTTCACAGTAACCTGCCAGGTACCATTCTGCACTGAATTACTATTTTTATATACTCAGCATCTTAATATTTTAAGTGAGCTAACCCAAACTTTCCTTTTTGTCTCATTAAACTGATACTTGTTTTATGACTAGTTTGTTGTTGCATTGATTCACATTAGATATCATTCTTTAGCTTTATTTATTTATTGAGGAGGAGGAGGCTTTTCTGCATTTGAAGTCCTTCTGTCACTACAATTATTCAGATTGTGAAAAAGAACACAGAAGTTAACCTACTTAGCCTTTCTTTCCCTTTGGATTAATTGAATTCAGATATCTACAAAAGCAAGATATAGTTCCTGTTCCTTACACATTCATGTCAGATAAATAATACATAAAAATAAAATTCGTAGATATTCCAGACAAGAGAGAAAAGTGAATCTCAAACTTTTAACTTCTTAAGACTTGATAGTTGGACTCAATGATCTTAAAGGTCTTTTCCAACTCAAACAATTCTCTGGTTCCATGAAGTAGTCAAAGAAAAGTAGCAAAGATTAATTAATTTTCCTTTAGTTTTTCTCACGGTAATCCAAGCTGAGCACTTTGACTTAAACAGCGTACTTAATTACAAACAAAATGTCTATGTTTCTCCTGTGCTGAGGACTGTGAAACAAACACAGAATTCCACGCATGGTCTCAACAGAGCAGAGAGGGAGAATCCCCTCCTTCTCTTGACCTTCTGGCCCACACCTCTTTTTTGCAGCCCAGGATATAGATGGCTTTCTGAAGACTTATTTTCTCTGAATGACCATCCATACTGTAGTTGAGACCCTATGAATGACATCCAGAGGCTGAACTTTCTTTAGACCAGTTCTGCAGCCACAAACAAAAACAGCAAACTCCACTCAGCAGAAGACATTTTTGTGCAGGGGCCAGGTGCCTACAGAGAGGCAGAGGTAGAGGTTTACAAGCAGACTACATAGAGTTTTTACTTGGTTGCTGGAATGTGTGTATGAAGCCACTCCTGCAACTGTCCCACTGGCTTTGCATTAGTATTACTCTCAAAGCTTGAGGAATATATTTCCCTTCGATGAAACTAAGTCCGGACTAACAAGGTACAGTCTCAAGCGTGCAAATGACATTGCATGGACTTTCAGGTCTCAGCATGAATTGTTCTACTCTGCAGATCCACTCCTGTCCTGCTGCTCTGTTTGCTACTGCAGATATATAGCCAATTCTAAAATGTTTAAAGAGCTTGCTGAGGACATTAGGATCTTGACTTGAACAGCAAACAACCTGTCCTCTTTTTGATAAAAGCTTTAAGGAAAAAAGTGATAAACCACCATGCTGCCACAGCACACTGGAGGTATTAAACCTACTTCAAAAGAACTTTGGGTGGCATCTCCTGGCCCCAAGAAGAATATATTTGCCCTAGAATTTGCATGTATTTGCTGGCACAGATTAACTTTACACTTCTGCTAAATGTACATTTTTTTAATGCCATAAAGCCAATGGAGGAAAAAAACAAAAATGTTCTTAGCAAACTTTGTAAACTTTACTCAGAGTAAGGTCTTAATATAATGATTGCTTCAAATAATCCACTTCATTAACTAATTTATTTTTTTTTAATGCATTGTGTTTCCTTTGCAGCAGGTACACATAAAATGTAATAGAATATCTCTCAAAGGAAACCAAAATAAAAATATTTGGACCTTAGGCAGTGTTTTTTCTATGAAAACCACCACAACATAATTAAACTGCTAGCACTGCAGTGCTGTTTTGCATTGTACTGAATATTGTCTTTCACAGACAATGCAAGTTAAACCTTGAAGTCAGGCAGAAATTAATCAAAATATGTCCATAAACCTTCTTAGGTTTTACCAGTAAATATTGTACGTTCATTTAGCAGGAAGCATCTAATGAAATCATGAAAGAAGTTCAAAGAAAAGCAAAGAAACTTGAAAAAGTCTGTGTCCTGCTAGTTGGGTATGTCAGCACTTCCTTTCAACTCCACCTTTCACTAAGGGTTGCCAAGGAGGAATGTGTAGGTTCAATGACCACACTTATAGGATCATAGAATCAATCAGGTTGGAAGAGACCTCCAAGATCATCCAGTCAAACCTAGCACCCAGCCCTATCCAGTCAACTAGACCATGGCACTAAGTGCCTCATGTAGTCTTTTCTTCAACAACACCTCCAGGGATGGTGACTCCACCATCTCCCTGGGCAGCCCATTCCAATGCCAATCTCTCTCGCAAGAACTTCCTCCTAACATCCAGCTTAGACCTCCCCCGGCACAACTTGAGACTGTGTCCCCTTGTTCTGTTGCTGGTTGCCTGGGAGAAGAGACCAACCCCCACCTGGCTATGACCTCCTTTCAGGTAGTTGTAAACAGCAATGAGGTCACCCCCGAGCCTCCTCTTCTCCAGGCTAAACAACCCCAGCTCCCTCAGCCTCTCCTCATAGGGTTTGTGTTCCAGGCCTTTCACCAGCTTCGTTGCCCTTCTCTGGACATGTTTCAGCACCTCAACATCTCTCTTGAATTGAGGATCCCAGAACTGGACACAGTACTCAAGGTGTGGCCTGACCAGTGTTGAGTACAGGGGAAGAATAACCTCCCTCGTCCTAGTGGCCACACTGTTTCTGATACTTCACACGTTTGGAAAGGAATCAAGCTATCTATTCTTTAAACATGCATTGCATATTTTGCTACTCCTTGTCACAGCACTAGATGAACCTTGAACTTCAGTAAAGCTTCCCCAGACTCCTAGAACATGAAGACTGACTCTGGCCCCCAGGGGATGAGAGGAGAGGCAGCTCTTTCCAAAGCAGCTGCACAGCAGTGGATTTCTCAGCTTGGCAGTGAGATCAGAGTGCTAGAAAGCCTACCTTTGAAATCCAAATGAACCCACCAGCTGTAATGGGGGAGAACCAGGAATAAAACAGTCCTACCAGTATGACTGGTACGACACTAGAAAGGCTGTCATGGAAGAAATACAAACAGTGCTTTGTACTTCATATGCATGCTGCACCTCTATTTGATAGCAACAGAGGAAATAGGATCTGTAACTGTGACATTATCAATACAACTTAGAAAACATGGACCTCAAATACAAAAATACAATATATAAAGATCCACACAAATACGTTTGCCAAGGAAGGTGGTGGAAGCCTCATCCCTGGAGACATTCAAGATCACGCTTGATAGTTTGGCTTGACAGTTCAAGAGGAACATAGAACTGCTTGAGAGGGTCCAGCGCAGAACCACAAAGATGATGAAGGGAATGGAGCATCTCTGTTATCAGGAGAGCCTAAGGGAGCTGAGGCTCTTTAGCTTGGAGAGGAGGAGACTGAGAGGTGGCCTCATCAATGTGTATAAATGTGTAAAGGTGAGTGCCAGGAGGACGGGGTCAGGCTCTGCTCAGTGATGTCTGATGAAAGGACAAAGGGCAACAGGTGGAAGCTGAGGCATAGGAAGTTTCATTTAAACATGAGGAGGATTTTTTTTCTCTGTGAGGGTGACAGGACACTGGAACAGGCTGCCCAGGGGGGTTGTGGAGCCTCCCTCTCTGGAGATATTTAAAACTCTCTGGGACATGTTCCTGTGTGATCTGGTATAGGAGATCCGACTCTGGCAGGGAGGCTGGACTGGATGAGCTTCTGATGTCTCTTCCAGCCCCTGACATTCTGTGATTCTTGATAGAGCTCTGAGCAACCTGATCTAGTTGGGGATGTCCCTGCTTACTGCATGGGGGTTGGACTAGGTGACCTTCAAAGGTCCCATTCAATCCAATGCCTTCTATTATTCTATTAGGTCTTTGTTCAGTAGGAGTTAATGCTACAGGAGCAATAACTACAAGAATGATCTAAGTAAAACACCGCTGGTGAAGTCCTGAACTTACAGGCATCCATGGGTTTCCATATCAGCTGAGAATTTCAGCCAGCATGTACTCAGGGAGCTGGTGTAGATGAGCTACAGTTCACATCGCCCAAATCAAAATCATTGCGAGGAAAGGAAGAAGCTTTTCCCAGTTAGAAGTGCTACTAGATTTCATTATAAAAGCACTCATTCCCAACTCAATGTATGTATAGTGTACCCACTGTAATTACTAAAATCTCTTCTGACAGACTGGGGATCAGCTTGCATTAAACTGATACCTCCTGGGCTTGAAGCACAGCTGTTTAACCAAACTGTGCATTCCTTTGTTTTGTAACTTTGACCCCCATGGACAAGTAGAAAAACTTTATTTTTATAACTCCTTTCAAGTTTTATTCCCAGCACAATCTCCTTACATCTCACTTAATGGAAAAAATGCATGATAGGAGTGAAACAACAAAGTCATAGATAGGAAAATTACAAATACTGCATTCTTTAGCTTAGATAAAGAATGCAACCCCTCAGCATGCTGGGATTCTGCATGATTGTTTTCTGTTTCCATCAGGTGCTTTTTTAGGGGGAGTGGGACAGATTCGAACAGCTTTCAACAGATGATTAGGTTTTTTACTTCATGAATAGCTTCATGTATTTAGTTTTTGTGTGTTCCAAGTAGGCAAGAAAACCAAACCAACAAGAATAAGAAAGAAACAAACAAAAAGTAACCAACCAAACAAAAGGAAGAGGACAGAAATTCTGTTAAATATGGAAAAGATTAGGAAGTTTACAGTTTAATCTAAATCTTCCTCAATGATCACCATCCTACACTTTAGAATTAAGTCCTTCTTAAGAAATTATTTGTAACTGTGATGTTTTCTCCAATTATTTCTATCCATTCATCTTTAAATAATTTGTTTTTCAGATCATAGCAGAAAATAGAGAGGTAAAATCTATCAGACCTTTAGACATATTTTTCTTTTGCTTTCTATAGCTTCTATTAATTACTT
>WAAF01014277.1:72341-101910 GCA_013400475.1 Tricholaema leucomelas | reverse complement strand
AGGCTTCTGAAAGACCCTGAGGGACAAGCATCTGGACCGCCCTTCCATTCAAGCCAGCCTGATTCTGCTGTGAGTAGCTTTGGTTCAGCCTTATCTTGATAGTGGGGGATGCTATATTTAATAGCTCAAGCCTTTTCCAACTTCTGACTTCCAAAATAGTCAAGTCCACCTATGGTATCCATGTAGATCTTCTCAACCAACTGAACCTGCTAATTAAAACTAAATTATTTTCTGTATTTTTGGGGGCAGTTTTGGGGAAAATAAAATCACTCTATTTTTTATATAAATTCCTGACTCAGTCACATTAATTCCCTGCCTCCATAACAATGCCTCAGCCAGTCTTTTCTTGCACACCTCCAGGGATGGCGACTCCACCACCTCCCTGGGCAGCCCATTCCAATGCCAATCACTCTCTCTGGGAAGAACTTCCTCCTAAGATCCAGCCTGATTTTCCTATTTAAGTACTTTCTAGGTTTGCAAAACAATTATTCACCTTGGAAAACATTGTGTTCATAACGTGCATTAAGTGGAAGCATGCAGTGCATTAAGCAGATAATATTAAAAAATATAATTAAAAGTAGTAATGATTACAGGATTATTCAGCTCTACCAATCACTGTTCTCTTACTATAAATTAAAAAAAAAAAAAAAAAAAGAACAAACCTCCAGTAAAGAAATTAATTCATTTATGTGGACAAAGAAATTTTTCCCTTGCTGCTAAATATCATCATAAAGACAAAACCTGGTGATTTGATTATGCTGTTTATGCAGTTGATAAAGAAATCAGAACAATTCTATGCAGTATGCAGGTGGTCAAATTAGATGATTTGTAATAGCCATAGAATCACAGAATCACTCAAAGCTGGAAGGGACCACAAGGATCATCTAGTTCCAATCCTCCCCTGCCATGCCCAGGGACACCCTACTCTAGATCAGGCTGGACAGTGCCTCATCCAGCCTGGCCTTAAACACCTCCAGGAATAGGGCCTCAACCACCTCCCTGGACAACCCATTCCAGGCTCTCACCACTCTCATGCTCAAGAACTTCCTCCTCACATCCAGTTTGAATCTCCCCACCTCCAGCTTTGCTCTATTCCCCCTAGTCCTGTCACTCCCTGATAGCCTAAAAAGTCCCTTCCAAGCTTTTTTGTAGGCCCCCTTCAGACACTGGAAGGCCAGAAGAAGGTCACCTTAGAACATGTTCTTCTGCCCTCTGATCATCCTTGTGGCCCTTCTCTGGACACTGTCCTGGAGGTCCCGTGTACCCCAGAAATTTCCTCTCCCTCTGTGGTTTGAATGGGAGAGGAAAAAGGCGCGAACAGACCTGTTTCTCCCTCCCTGCCCTGCAGGCGTGAAGGGGGGAGCAGGGGGGACCCTTACGGCACGAGGAGTGCCCCGTGCCGGGCCCGCGCTGCACTCGGCTGAGGATTGGCTGTGAGCTTTTCGCGCCTAGGCAGTGGTAACGGCTCTTTGTCTAGGAGNCTCCGAAGACAAGCCCTGAAGGACTTCACTTAAGCGTCCTTATTGTGTGGCTTATCGCTTCTTAACGATCCTGAAGGTTGCTGAAAAGACCACGGGACAGACCTTTGAATCGCCCTTCTTTTCAAGCCAGCTGTCGTGAGTAGCCTACGGCTCAGCCTATTTTGATAGTGGGGAACGCTATATATATTTATTAGCACAAAATCCTTTTCCAAGTACTGACTTAAAATTAGTCAAGTTTACCTGTGGTATCCTATTGTGTAGATATTCTCAAACAACCAAAAGAACCTGCTAATTAAATATAAATTATCCTCTGTATATAGTTTTGGGGGCGGGTTTTTGGGAAATAAAATAACTCTATTTTTTATAAATTCCTGACTCGGCCACATTAATTCCTGCCTCCATAACAGACACACTCCAGCATGAGCCTCAGAACCGATGAATCCATGAAATACTCATAACTCAGAACACGCTATGACTTCCAAGTGTTGCTCTTTAATAAGCACCTTATTCCATATCTATTGCCACTTCCAGGGGAATATTTGACTCTGGACATGTCAGAATGGAATGTCATGTTGAAGAGTTTCCTGCTTCAATCCAAAACGACAGTAGGTTCACAGATTCATATAATCAGAGTGCTGCATAGACAGCTTCTGGATGCTGTTTTGTTTTAACAAAGATTCTAGATGGGCTCATTTTCTCAGTTCATAAATATTTGACAACTATATTTTCCTATGGAACAAATGCATAATTATTTAAACTAATCCCTAGGGATTAGGGATGCAGTTGCTATGCTTTTTATAGTGCTATGTTCTTCATATAATTTTGGTTTCGAATGTCTGTTATCACCAAGAGTTTAAGGCTGCACAAAGAATATATAAACATGCAGATGTCAAAGAGAATGTTTAAGCATTTCATAGGATTTTGAGGGTTTGGAGTTTTGTTTATTTGTTTGTTTTTCATTCTGGTGATTCAAAAGCTACCTTAAAGTGCAATGTTCTCTCATCAAGTGCTAAGGCATAGCATCATACAGTAGCTAAAGGATGCCATTCAAGTCTATTGCTATCTAATACTATAGAAAAGTTTCCTTCTGTAAATGCACTTCTTTTTTTTTTCTATAAGCAGATCATGAAGACTGTCTCAATACTACTTAATGAAATATGGTGGAGGCAAATTCTGCACCCTATGGCATGGGCTGGCTTGCATTGACATTTTTTCAGAGCCAGCTAGCAATAGAACAAGGGGATGCAGTCTCAAGTTGTGCCAGGGGCGGTACAGGCTGTACGTTAGGAGGAAGTTCTTCACAGAGAGAGTGATTGGCATTGGAATGGGCTGCCCAGGGAGGTGGTGGAGTTGCTGTCCCTGGAGGTATTCAAGAAAAGACTGGATGAGGCATTTAGTGCCATGGTCTAGGTGATTGAATAGGGCTGGGTGCTAGGTCAGACTGGCTGATCTTGGAGGTCTCTTCCAACCTGGTTGATTCTATGATTCTGGAGTAGACTAGTTTCATGGCACACAAAGCAGTCAGCATCCACTAGAATCCATGGTAAGCCTTTGGATCTCACAACACAATTAATTAGTGTGTGCCTATGAATGGGCAGGTGTTAATTTGAAATGCCTGAAGTAATACATATTGTGGATACTCTATGCTGGAAGTTCAAGATGCAAATATTTTTTAATCCAGGCACATAAGAAGTGAGAGGATAGTGAGGGCAAGATACCTCACAGAAACCACAAGACACACGATTTGCAGAACAAATGATTTCAGGATCTGAAAGGCACATTTTTTAAGTCCTATTATATTCTTTCAAGTTATGCTCTATTTCACCATGTGAATAATTAGTCTTATGTTTAGTGCTACTTGCAAGAGTCATGCTGTCAGTCAAGTTACTCTTTTTCAACAATACTGACAGCAGGTGTTTCTCCTTGCCTTGGCCAGCTACCACAATATGCATCAAAGGGGTTCTGGAAATTTGAGGGAATACATCCTTCATCCAGACCTCATGGAAGTCTTTGATCTGCCTGATAAAAATGCTCATTAGTGAGGACGGACATGAGCTCAGAAGAAATTCAACCATTATTGCTTTTCTTTGATGATGTAGAAGATATAGATGACTATTTTTGTTTAAAATAATTCATTTCTGTGCAACACTTGTCTCTTTCTTTGACAGCTGAAAGTCCTTGAAAAGGTAGACTGTATTCCAGAATACTCACAAGAATCTGGGAAGAACTCTGAAACTGAAGAATCATAGAATCATAGAATGGTTTAGGTTGGAAGGGACCTCAAGGATCATCCAGCTCCAACCCCCCGCCATAGGCAGGGACACCTCCCACTAGAGAAGAATCTGTGGGAACTTCATGATCTAGCACAGCTGCATTACTGGATCTCAGAATAAAGTCTTGAAAAGAGAATAGCATCTCTGAGTTTATGTATGGCAATCTGGATAGAACACTAGTGCACTAACTTCTCAGGGTCAGAAAAGTGATGGGAAACTGATCCTTTGAGTTTCTCTGGTTGTAGTGGGTTGTTTCCTTATGCTATTTCAAGATAGCAAGCATCTGTCTTGAGAGAGGTGGGTGGCTCAAATCAGATAAAATTTCAACCTCTTGAGATATCTTTTGTAGGATATCTCACTCAGATTTTGGAAGTCAGGTTTTACAAATGCCCCTCAAAAGAACATGGGAAAAAAATGTCATCTAAAGTAATTGTAAACTGCTGGGTCTCCAGAAAAGCTGATTTAGGAAATCAAATCTCCAGAAAAGCTGATTCAGGAATTCAACTAAAAAAAAAAAATCATCTCCTGACCTTTGAAAAATAACTTTTAAAAGGAAGAATATATGCTGGAATAATTAAAAATATATAGAGGAAATTAAAAGGGAACTTTTGTTCACTGTTTTTCATAACTCAAGCTCTAAAGAGCACCTCAGGAGATGAGTAGGCAGTAGCTTTATAGCAATCAAAAAGAAGTACCTTTTTCACACAGTGTGTAATTCAGAAATTAATTTTATTTTCATAGGAAGTTAATAAATGTACAAAAGTTTTTTAAAAAATCAAAAAGTAAAAGGTATTTCTTTTGTAATTGCTGAAGACAGTAGCCTAGACAAAACTTCCAGTTCAAGAAGTCCTAACTGTCCTCTTACCCTAATGATTTCATAGAATCATAGAATCATAGAATCAACCAGGTTGGAAGAGACCTCCAAGATCAGCCAGTCCAACCTAGCACCCAGCCCTAGCCAGTCATCTTGGCAAGTCCTTACAGCATAGCATTTGACTCACTGTCTCCTCTGAGCTCCATGTCAAGATAGAAGCCCTGGTTGCCCTTTGGACCTTTGAAAAGTTGGAATTCTGTGAAATGATATGAAAGCTGTATTTCAGCCTACCAGACTGGTGTTCCTATAGTCTGGATTTGAGGGCATGCCTACCTCCCTGCTAGGAAGGTTCATTTTGAGATGTTTGGGCTATGATTTTGAGGATGTGGACAGGAACACAGACCGGTTCAGTATCATCTACACTGTGTTTTGAGAGTGGTCTTTCTCAAAACCATATTCATGTTTTTGGATAAAATAAACTAACTCATCCACTTGGAAAGAACCAAAAATAAACTAAATGTCTTTCCAGGAATGAGAAAGAAAATAGTCCAATCTCTGTAAATTAAAACATAAGATTAACAGATTATTTTTTGATTAAAAAGATTCTGTTTTCCTATAGCTGCACCATTTATGTCTTGTTGATGTTTTTCCCCAGCTAATTTCAGTCCAAGAGTGAGTGAATTGTAGTCAGCATATTAAAGCCAAGGTGACTAGTTTAATTCTGCTAGTCTGGTGATGACTAGAGCAATAACCAAAGAGAATCATTGCCCACTCTGCACAGTGATGAGTATCCAAATATACAGCTTTTAACAGAAGCAACTTAACCTTAAAATCTTTAATTAAGAGTATGGTTTCCTTAGAGACAGCTGTGAAAGATGCAATAGAGTTACAAAATAAACAAGCTGTAGAGCGTCAGACACATATAGTAGCCTAAAAGAGAGGAGCAAACAAGGTATGAATTGCTTTCTGCAGTGTAACTCCTCACATGACCTTACTGTTTTGCTATAAATGCAAACAGTTCAGAAAAAGCAACTATGGAGTACCATATTTACCAGAAGTGCTACATTTCATTAAGAGATAAGCATATGAAGCTATAAAAGAACAAAAAAAACCCCAACCAAATCTAATGCATTGTATGATGGATATTAACAATGTCTGTACAACAGTAGTAAGAATAAATCTTTCAGTTTTTAGAATAGAAGTATTCAGGATATCAAGAGGTAATTCTTCATCTGCATGCAGAACATTTTGTAAGAAAAAAGTATCTGAAAGACAGATCATTAAGAATGCAAAAGTCAAACAATACAAAGTTAGGAAACGCTAATAATGAGGTTGCTTTAATTCAGTTTTATATTTAGATATATAAACATAAGTGGAAAGAACTTTCCCCTGGATGTTCTCAAGGACACTCACTCTATCCATTTATAAAACAGTCATTTCAGGAGAACTGAATCTCTAAATATGCAAAGGCAAGGCACAAGTTGTATATGTCATTTACAGCAAGTGGAATCATAGAATCAGCCAGGTTGGAAGAGACCTCCAAGATCATTCAGTCCAACTTATCACCCAGCCCTATCCAGTCATCTAGACCATGGCACTAAGTGCCTCATCCAGTCTTTTCCTGAACACCTCCAGGGACGGTGGCTCCACCACCAACCTGGGCAGCCCATTCCAATGCCAATCACTCTCTCTGGGAAGAAATTCCTCCTAACATCCAGCCTATACTTCCCCTGGCACAACTCGAGACTGTGTCCCCTTGTTCTGTTGCTGGTTGCCTGGGAGAAGAGACCAACCCCCACCTGGCTACAACCTCCCTTCAGGTAGTTGTAGACAGCAATAGGTCACCCCTGAGCCTCCTCTTCTCCAGACTAAACAACCCCATCTCCTTCAGCCTCTCCTCATAGGGTTTGTGTTCCAGGCCTCTCACCAGCTTTGTCACCCTTCTCTGGGCGACTCTTCCTGTGACACTCTTTGCATTGACATAATCAACTCTGTTGCTCACCTAGTAGCTAGCTGCAGAGGATGTTCATTTACAATTCTTATTACTGAAAATATGTGATGCAAAGCCTTGTCTAGTGCACATGGTTCAGATTCTGCTCTGTACATTGAGCTATTGATTTTATCAGTGACTGTTTCTTCTCTAGAGCCTCAAACAACAATCAGTCTTTGCCCCTGTAAGGCCATGTAAATGGCATACTATCTCACAGGTGAGGTCCATCAGGAGAAGAGTATTACAGCCAGATGTCCAGTCTGAGACAGCTAGTAGCTGATTATTCAAAGCCCTTGGCATTACATTTCTGGGTTATATGTTCAGAGCACACTTACAGAACTTCTGCAAATTGGACACACAGATCTTGAATTGGATACATAGAAAAGATGCTGCAGCCTAGGAAGACTGAGTTTTCCCAGGATAATTTTAGGGCTTTATTCAGTGGCTATAATGTAAAATGCAGGAGCAGGCTCTTGTCACAGTCTAGATCTCTTACTCAAAATGTTGCTTTAATGAGAAGAAGGTAAATCTCTGCTTTCCAGCCACTGAGTGCCACAGGGCCTGCCTGCAACAGAACTTAAAAAAACTTTTCTCTTTCCTAAACTGTAGGAATTTTTCAAACACTCCCCAACTTGAGACTGAAGTGAAGACTACTTCCTGCATGAGTAGCAGCACATTATTATTATGAAGGCAGTAATCATCAGTTCATTTTTAAAGTGTATTTTGTATAGCTAGCCTTTCCTTGGGTCTGTTAGGTGTCTCAGGATATACTTGTGTGCTAATTTGAGCCTACTAGAATGTTTTGGTGAGAAGAATTAGATCATAGGCTGAGAAATGAAAACAATGGTGAGGTCTACTTCGCTCACAGTCTTGCTGAGATGTGTAAAGAAGAAAGGCAAAACAAAAGATAAAGTCACTTCACTCTTGCACTTTGTGCTGGGCTGTGCTCTCAGCTCTTTGCCTGCTGGAGAGCTGAGGCTGCTGGCTGAACTCCATCTTGCTTTCTAACCTCACCCTCCATTTGCTTTGCTGATTCACCTTTGCTTCTTAATCCTCTTGGCCAAACCTCCATTCTTCCTTGGGACTGGGGTAAGGTTGAGAGGGGTAGGGGAAAGGTGGGGGGGTGGTTGAGAGCCCCTCCTGTGGACTCAGGTTTCTGGGAGGGGAGTTGTGTCTGTATTACCTTTTTACCTTGTATATTTCTGTATATATCTCTGTGTATACTGTAAATATCTGCTTGTAAATTGTGCCAGCTGTAAATATAAGCTTCATTCATATTTCCAGAGCTGACTGAGTCTAGTCTGGGTGATTTCTAAAGTGTGTGGGGGGTGGGGAACACCCAAACCATCACAACTTGAATAGCTAAACAGTTATGCATCCCAAATGGTTATAGGTGAGAAATACCTAGATGCTCAGGTCAGCCAAGATAGTGGCAGTTCCAGATGTTCTCTACAGCAGGACTAAGGCAAACATGGGTGTTCTGTAGAACTCCCGAGGGAGAGTTGTTAAGAGGTTGGAGCATATGCCTCTCGTGGAGGCAGGGAATTAATGTGGCTGAGTCAGGAATTATAAAAATAGAATTAGTTTGTTTTCCTGGAACCCTGCTCCCAAAGTATATACAAAAATTAGTTTAGGTTTATTTACAGATTCAGCTCGATCAGGAATTTCTTCCAAAAGGATATTTAGATATTAGATATTTAGGAAGTCAGGAAATGGAAAAGGCTAAGCTATAAACACAGCTTTACTTCACTATCAATCAGGCTGAAGCAGAGAACTAAGGGAACAGCAGGTCTCACTCACAGAGGTGGTATTTTTCCAAAATTACTATTGTCTATTAATTTTGATATTCAGAACTCTCACCACCCCTGACCACTAATTTTAATAAAAATGGGTTCTTCACACGGTCATGGAAACATTATACAGATAATAACTATATCTAGAAATAATTTGCAAAAAAATAAACATTAACTGAATTGGAAGAGAAGATTCTTGCAGCCAAAAAGCTCTTGCAGTCAAAATACTGCTTACCCACTAGATGGACTCAAGGAACTCTTTTCTGCTTATGGCAGAAGGAAATGGTGAATTACAAAGAGGCTTTAAGTATTTGCTCACAAAATATTGTCTCCTGACTCATGAGGCTAGCTACAACTTCAGACAGTACCCAAAATGCTTTCAGGGGATTCTGTCTCATCACTGAGACTTCTGATTCTTCCCAGGCTTCTGGGGAAAAGAGGCAGACAATCTCTGACCTTGTCCCTTGGCTCCTCTGGATGATCTGTGTATCTCCAGGACTTCCTGTCTTGCCGGAAGACTTTCAGGTGTAGGCAGAGTGCCTGGCGATGTGCGGTCTCAGCACGATGTCATGCTGGCTATGCAGGCTGATTGCATGGAGGCATTTAGAGCCTATTCCTGGTAAACTCATGACAGTGGAGTTTCCAGGCAAACAATAAGGCAGTAAGCAATGGCAGCAGGCAACAGCAGGCACAAATAGAGTGGCAGAGTGTATTGTCTTACCTGCTCAACTCCTTTTATCAATGTAGCTGAGACTAATGGGCCTTTGGACACAGAATAGCCAATCAGAATGGCAGTTATCCAAGCTTCACCATATTAGATGAAGCCAAAGGCTTCCTTTACCCAAATTTGGGGAAAGCACAGACCTTGCACAAGGCAGGCACAAGCTAAGTGTGTGTACTTTGTTTACCACAGGAGCAAAACAAGTCTATTTCTGGCTCATCAGGCCTACCAGGACACTGAGGCATGGTAACTTGCACAGCATCCACTATGCTCAGGTAAGGCTGTCATAGTAATTTCTCTTTCTAAATATAATTTCATCTTTCCCTGACTTTCAAAACAAAAAGTCTGTGTTGTGATGAGTTTATTCTCCCGTGGGGGGGATTCACCCTAACCCGGGACAAAAGGCTTCATAGCTTTTATCCCATGTATTATGTCTTACAGTATTCTTCCAAACATATTGGTAAACTTTGTGATCCATGTATTTTACTGACTTCTTTTCAGAAGTGCCCAGGTCTCAGGAGTTCCTGAGTTCTGGCTGAGACACAAACATATCCTAAGCCATGGAAAGCATGCTGCAGCACATTTTTCCTACTTCCACCAATATGGCCCCTGTTTTCACCACACTGTCGATGATAGCTGAGCCCTTTAGGAGTGCATCAGCTTCAAAATAACTTGACAATTGGTGTAGGTAACTTTGAAGACATTATTATCTGTGCATCCAGAAACTGTAAAACTGGATAGCAGGTAGTTTACCCTCTGCTAATGTCTGTCATAGTACTTTCTGGTCTTGAGTGATGACTTTGTGTCATCTTTCCACCTCACTGTAAAATCCTCTCTTCCAGGTCTTTAATGAAATGTATTAAAAAGCATGGAGTTTAATGTGAAACCTTGGAGCTCCTCTCTCTTAATGTGCTGGTGTTTTTTTTCAAATCCTCCCCTTTTCTGTTTCTTAGCCAATTCTGTCATTTTTATCTCTCAGTCTATATTTAATATTATATTTTTCCTACACCTATCACATATTATTTCCCAAGTTCTCCTTTTTTTTACTCTTTAAAACATCTTTCACCTGATTTTACAGAGACAGCTACAAAAGTCTTTATGCTGATATTGATCTAATCAATGAAAAGATGCTAAGCAGCCTCATATTACTGCTGTCTGGTGTTGGAGAAAATTAGGTGAAAAGAGGTGGTATAAGTGACATAAACACTGTCTGTGTCTATGAATCCTGAATATCTGTACTAATATTTCATACAGGCTATATCCCATTAGTAAAGGACTTTGGAGTGGGTTATGACAGGATTGTGTTAGAAAGCTACCAGACATGAAAGATTTTAAGCCCACATGTGTTCTTTGTTGGGAAAGGAGCTGTACTACTGTTTAGCCTGTTACAGGATCTGTTAGAGAGAAGCCTGAAAGTGACATGCTGATACCTATGGGACAAACACAGGATCACAGAATCACAGAATGTTAGAGGTTGGAAGGGACCTCCAGAGATCATCAAGTCAAATACCCCTTCCAAAAGCAGGATCACCTAGGGTAATCCACACAGGAAGGCATCCTGGTGGTTTTGAAAGCCTCCAGAGAAGGAGACTCCATAACCTCTCTGGTCATTCTGTTCCAGTGCTCCATCATCCTCACTGTAAAGTTTTTCCTCATGTTAAGGTGAAACCTTCTATGTTCCAATTTGTATCCATTGTTCCTTGTCTTATTAATGCATACCACTGAAATGAGATTGGCCCCATCCACTTNAGAATCACAGAATGTTAGAGGTTGGAAGGGACCTCCAGAGATCATCAAGTCAAATACCCCTTCCAAAAGCAGGATCACCTAGGGTAATCCACACAGGAAGGCATCCTGGTGGTTTTGAAAGCCTCCAGAGAAGGAGACTCCATAACCTCTCTGGTCATTCTGTTCCAGTGCTCCATCATCCTCACTGTAAAGTTTTTCCTCATGTTAAGGTGAAACCTTCTATGTTCCAATTTGTATCCATTGTTCCTTGTCTTATTAATGCATACCACTGAAATGAGATTGGCCCCATCCACTTACACCAACCTCTCAGATATTTATAGACATTGATCAGATGCCCTCTCAGTCTTCTCCAGATTAAGTAGCCCTAGGTCTCTCAGTCTATCTTGATAGGGCAGATGCTCAAATCCTCTAACCATCCTCATGGCTTTCCATTGCACTCTTTCCAGTAGATCCCTGTCTCTCTTGAACCAGGGAGCCCAAAACTAGACACAGTGTTCCATATGTGGCCTCATCAGGGCAACAGAGCAGAGAGGGAGAATAATCTCTCTAGACCTGCCTGACACACTTTTCTTGATGCACCCCAGGATACCACTGGCCCTCTGGGCCACAAGGCCACATTGCTGTCCCACAGAGAACTTGATGCCCGCTAGAACTCCAAAGTCTTTCTTCATGGAGCTGTTTTCCATCAGGGCTCTAGTGGTAAGGCATACAACCTCCTTTTCTGACATGGAAATTATACATTTCAAAACATAACTGAATGCATTTCTAACAGGTCATAAAAGGCATTTTGGGGCAAGATTCAGGCCTGGGCATCCTTTCTCCATGTTTATGGCATGCTTCTTTGATGTGACCCACGAGAGATCCCCAGACTGCCTGATGTCTTAAAGACTATACCTTTTTTCCCCTTTGATTGCATCACTCTTCATTAGGAAAGCATCAGAAGTTCATTGGCACATCAATTTGTTTGCTATTTTGCAGAAGACACTAAGCATCTTACTAAAAAGCACAAATAGTGTAGATAAACTATTATGAGGGTATCTATATTACAAATGTATGTGAGTCTTTGAATGTTACTATCTACCAAATTCAAATCTTCAGTCTAGATCAACAGTTCTGAGTGGATGTAATGTTTATATTTGCCTTTCTCATCTCTGACTTAAGCACTGCCTTAAAAAAATGGGGTTTATTTCAATCTTAGAGTCACATAATGTGTTAAGTGTGTCTGCCTCAGGCTCTGAAGATTGGTTGGGTCATCTTCTGCAGATTTGGCCAGATGTATTTAGGAAAGAAAAGAGACAAAAAGAGCAACATAGCATAACACTATCTTGTTTATTACTTAGTAAATTAATGTCAAGGAAAAAAAAGCAACTGCAACCAAAGAACCAAAGATGCAATTAATTCTATTGTTCTCCCAGAACATTTGCTTTTCACCTTGATTGTACAGATTGTATTGTAATGTCTCTAAGAGTCCTCCAAATCAGTTTTGCGTGAGTTTAAGAAGCATCTAGTCTAACAATTCTTCTAACACTTCTTTTAGCTTCGTTCCAACAACAACCAAAAAATCATCAATATTATTTCTTTATGTCCCTGTGTTCATACACATTTCTTTTTTTACCACTTAAGAGCTGCCAGCTCTGCCTAGGCTCGTGATGATTACTAAATAGAACTCTTCTGAACTTGTATTGCAGCATGCTCAAAAGCTGTTAGCAGTTTATCAATGTAATAACTTAAGGTAAAAATGCTCTAGGTAAAAATATATGTAAGGACATATCAGACACCAACATATTTATCTACATATTATAGCATACTGAATGCCCTATGGATGGGTCTTCTTTTCATAATGGTGTTATAAATATTTCAACAGTGATCTCTGTTTCTCTTCTCCTTTGTAGGACCAATTTCATATTGACCAAATCTACAGCAGAGCTCTAATTTCCTGTCTTTGCATCTCACAAATGAAAACAGACCAAATCTGAACTAATTTTTTAAGCTATGTGACTTACAAACAGATGTCCTGGGGTGGGATATGATAAGGTTAGGTTTCTGGGTTTGGGGGCAGTGTTTTTATTATTAGTTTTTATTTGTTTGTGGATTGGGTTTAGCTGACTGGCCTTACAAGGAATGGAGATAAGAGTGATGTGGGNAGCAAGATGGAGTTCAGCCAGCAGCCTCAGCTCCCCAGCAGGCAAAGCAGAAGAGAGAACAGCCCAGCACGAAGTGCAGAGCCAAGTGCCTTTATCTTTTGTTTTGCTTTTCTTCTTTACACATCTCAGCAAGACTGTGAGCGAAGTAGACCTCACCATTGTTTTCATTTCCCAGCCTATGATCTAGTTCTTCTCACCAAAACATCCCAGCCAGGCTCAAACTAGCACAGGGAACTACCCCAACACACCCCGTGTCCCGTATTAGATACCATGCTGATGTCAAGGCCAGGAAAGAGCTGGTTGGAGGTGAAAGTGATTTATGAGACTTGGAGTTCACCCTATAACTTGTAAAGTTTCCTGTTCCATATTTATGTGGGGTTTGTTTGTTGTTTATTTTTTTGTTCACACACACTGCTGCACTGGGGTGCTTCCCCTTTGTCCCTGTTTAGCTCGTGTGTGCAGTTTGTGGTTTCTCTGTTCCCCTGCCAGATACATACACTGTTAATTTTCTTTGTATTATTTCTGCAAATGCGTTGTTTTTTCCCTTCTCTCGACTCTTGAAGGTTTTCTGTTTTCTTATCTGCATCCCAGATCCTCCTTCCCTCTTTGTCCCACACAGAAAGGGAGGGGAGGGAGGGAAAGGGAGTGGGGGATTGCTTGTTAGAGCAGACAGTGTCAAACCAGGACACAACCTTCACAGGAAGCTGGGAAGGGTCACAGCCAAGACAAGCAGCTGAATCATAGAATCATAGAATTGAATAGAATCAACCAGGTTGGAAAAGACCTCCAAGATCATCCAGTCCAACTTAGCACCCAGCCCTAGCCAGTCAACTAGACCATGGCACTAAGTGCCTCATCCAGTCTTTTCTTGAACACCTCCAGGGACAGTGACTCCACCACCTCCCTGGGCAGCCCATTCCAATGGCAAATGGAATTATAGAATCATAGAATAATAGAATCATAGGGTATGAGGGGCTGGAAGGGACCTCAAAAGATCATCTAGTCCAATCCCCTTGAAGAGCAGGATCACCTATACCAGATCATTCAGGAACACGTCCAGGTGGGTTTTGAATATCTCCAGAGAGGGAGACTACACAAGTCCCCTGGGCAGCCTATTCCAGTGTCCTGTCATCCTCATAGTGAAAAAATTCCTCCTCATGTTTAAATTAAACTTCCTATGCCTCAGAACCAGCCAGTGGGTGTTCAATGCCATACTGACATCATAAAAGTGGCTGCAGTGACTGTGGGTGCTTTGAACAGTTGTCTGTGACTGATGCTGGTGGTGGTATTGGAGCAGGATGAGGTGGCTGGGCCAGGCTGGGCCATTGCAGTCAGTGCTGCATTTTGTATCACTCACCATATATATCATTTAGTTAGTATTATTGCCCTCCCTGACTGTTGCTACTGCTTTGTGCTGTTCTGTTGAACTCTTTATCTCAAACCATAGAACTTCACCTTATTTTCCTGATTCTCCTTCACACCAGGAGGGTTTTCACAGAAAGAGTGGTCAGGGACTGGAATGAGCTGCCCAGGGAGGTGGTTGAGTCACCTACCCTGGATGTATTTAAGGGTTATTCGGATGCGGTACTTAGGTACAAGGTGAATCTTGTAGAGTAGTGTTATAGGTTGGACTTGATCCTAAGGGTCTTTTCCAACCTGGATGTTTCTGTGATTCTGTGTGTGTGTGTCTGGGGAGTCCGTTGTGTGAGTGGCTTGTGGGGCTTGACTGCCAGCTGGGCCTGAACCATGGCACCAGAAAAGAACAGAATGTTTTTACTAATGCCATAATTTACATGTCTTGATGTAGCCCAGGTTATTTAAATCAGAAAACTGAGAAAAAATCTGAAGAAAACCTAATCACTGTGAAAGATGCATGCTCAAATCTAAGCTCGTAGTTGCTGTCTTCTCACATGCAGAGTGGAGAGACTTAGCCTATATTGTCAAAGAGATGGCTTTGTCTCATCAAGAAATGTCTATAATTACACTTGGAAGAAGGGAAATCAGATTACATGAGTCATAAAAGCAATCTTGGTACTATGCTACATAAATTGAGATTGTTTGGGGTGGATTTTTACTGTGGACGTAATCATTCCTTTAACTGTCTCAGTTTAGTACTATGATTTACTCTGACAGCTGTTTTACTGATATGACAAAGTTGCAAGATTCATTTTTTGTGTATTTTAGTTTTAGTTATTCAACTTGCTGAAAATCTATGCCAGTTGTTTGGTCAAAGTCTAAACTCTACAAAAAATACCTGCTGTGAGATGTTGAGATACTGGAATGTATCCAGAGAAGGGTGACAAGGCTGGTGAGAGAGGCCTGGAGCACAAACCCTATGAGGAGAGGCTGAGGGAGCTGGGGTTGTTTAGCCTGGAGAAGAGGAGGCTCAGGGGGGACCTCATTGCTGTCTACAACAACCTGAAGGGAGGCTGTAGCCAGGTGGGGGTTGGTGTCTTCTGCCAGGCAACCAGCAACAGAACAAGGGGACACAGTCTCGAGTTGTGCCAGGGAAGGTATAGGCTTGATATTAGGAGGAAGTTCTTGCCAGAGAGAGTGACTGGCGTTGGAATGGGCTGCCCAGGGAGGTGGTGGAGTCACTGTCCCTGGAGGTGTTCAAGAAAAGCCTGGATGAGGCACTTAGTGCTATGGTCTAGTTGAGTGGATGGGGCTGGGTGCTAGGTTGGACTGGATGATCTTGGGGGTCTCTTCCAGCCTGGTTGATTCTATGATTCTATGACAGATTACAGCAAAAAAAAAAAATGGTTGTGTATTCCCTCTGAGTTAAATCTAGAGCTCAAAACAAGCAAAGAGATCATCCCAACTCTTAATACTTGTAAAGACAGCTCTTTGTTATGTGGGGATTTGAGATTTTGTCTTTGAAATACGAAACTTGGGGGGAAAAAAAAAGACGTTAAATGTTTGAAAGCCATAAACTGGAAAGACAGAAGCTCATATCCAATTTAGGAGGTTTGGCAAGTGTTGTATGCATTGATTTTTAAGGTTATTTTCTGTCTTTTTTTTTTGTTTTTTTAAAGTTAAAATGTCACATGGAGTGCTGTAAAGCATAATGCAAGTTCTTCCCATTCTTTGTTGTGGATACAGTCTGCTTTTTGGGCATCCTTTCACTGTCAATATTTACATCTGTTGCTTAAAATGCTATTCCTGGTACAATTGTTTTTTTTTCAATGCAAAGCCATATGTGTGATCTCAGGAGAAAATGGTGAATTTTACCAAATAGGCATCCCTAAATTATATGCCATCTGCAGCTAGTGATGAGAGGACTAAACCCAGTCAGCTGTGATCTTCCACCACTGAATCTATCATTTTGATTTGCTCTAGGGAAATCAACAGCTTTTGGCTTTAGCTTTTCTCACCCCAACAGGTTATTATGGACTAGTTGAGATGTACTGGCCAAAGAATGATCTCTTTTATCTGGCACTAGACCTCAAACTGTCTTCCTGTGGAAATAAGCATCAAAACTGCAAAGTTCGGCAAAGCCAAATTTGACTCATCCTCTAGCACTGATTCAGCTTTTATGAGGTACTAAGTGCATAGCTTTATCAACACAGGAAGACCAATGAAGTATGTAAAATATGGAAGAAAAAAAACTAGGAAACCTTATTATTGTCTATGTAATTGTACTGGGGGGGGGAGGGGAATGACCTTTTCAGAAGAGCATGTTCACATTCTGAAGGCATAACTGAAGTGGAAATTGTTGTATCATAGTGGGTGAGTCTTTAGGCTTCTGTTAGACAGAGAGAGAGAGAGAAAAAGAGAAAACAAACAAAGTAGGAAAATAATACATGGATAAGTCACTGAGGAAAAAGTCCTCTGTAACACCATTTATAATGCTAATCTTCACTCCTACCTTGTGGTATAATCCTTTAAAGTAGTAAAAGTAGTGTGAGATAATTAAAACTGCAGTTAAAAGAGCACAACTGAAAATACACCAAAATGCACCTTGCTCTTGATAACAAAATGCTTGGCAAATGTAAGGGCTTAAACCTAATAAGCCTAACTGAACACTTGATAACTCATTTTTATTTACTCCCTAAGCAGATGAAGTAATAAAGTCAGAAAATACAATCTGAGAGCCAGCTCTGGAAAATCCCACAAACTCCACCCCAAAGCCAACCATATCTTTGTTTCTCATCTACAGAACTCCAAATACTAAGTGTAGCATGCATCCATTTTCATCCATAAACTCGATGTAGAAGATAAATGATTTGGCTTGTAGGAATGAAAGGCATTACACCCAGCATCCTAGGGAGCAGAATGAATAAGGCATACCCTGGGACATACTGAATGAAGGAAATGTATGAATTCCTACCTCTCTTGATCTGAGAGATGTATGTGTGGCTGGGATTCGAAATTCAAAACTCATTCTGAAAGATGGTTAAAGAAGAGCACACCTGAGATGAGCATCCCCATTACAGATACTTCCTCAGCATCCCCATTACAGATCAGATACTTCCCCAGAGTTGTGCAAATGATCAAGTGCTTTTGCAAGATGGATAGCAAGTTGTCTTGGTTATCTGTTGGCTAGTTTCATGTGGCATCATATTGGACAAATCAGATGTTAGAAGGATTGCACTTCGCGTGACTCGATTAGGTGATGTTTTGATGCCTCTTTATGAATCAACAACTAAACATCGAAATTAACATAACATAACATAAGCATCAACAATTTCAGACATCTGAATTCCCAGTATTTAAATTAATCTTCTGGCCTTTCAGCTATGCTTGTTTTTGAAGTTCACAGTATCACAGTATCACAGTATCACCAAGGTTGGAAGAGACCTCACAGATCATCAAGTCCAACCCGTTACCACAGAGCTCAAGGCTAGACCATGGCACCAAGTGCCACGTCCAATCCTGCCTTGAACAGCTCCAGGGACGGCGACTCCACCACCTCCCTGGGCAGCCCATTCCAGTAGCCAATGACTCTCTCAGTGAAGAACTTTCTCCTCACCTCAAGCCTAAATTTCCCCTGGTGTAGCTTGAGGCTGTGTCCTCTTGTTCTGGTGCTGGCTGCCTGAGAGAAGAGAGCAACCTCCTCCTGGCTACAACCACCCCTCAGGTAGTTGTAGACAGCAATAAGGTCTCCCCTGAGCCTCCTCTTCTCCAGGCTAAACAATCCCAGCTCCCTCAGCCTCTCCTCGTAGGGCTGTGCTCGAGGCCTCTCCCCAGCCTCGTTGCCCTTCTCTGGACACGTTCAAGCATCTCAATGTCCCTCTTAAACTGGGGGGCCCAGAACTGGACACAGTACTCAAGGTGTGGTCTAACCAGTGCAGAGTACAGGGGCAGAATGACCTCCCTGCTCCTGCTGACCACACCATTCCTGATGCAGGCCAGGATGCCACTGGCTCTCTTGGCCACCTGGGCACACTGCTGGCTCATGTTCAGGCGGGTATCAATCAGCACCCCCAGATCCCTCTCTGTCTGGCTGCTCTCCAGCCACTCCGACCCCAGCCTGTATCTCTGCATGAGGTTGTTGTGGCCAAACTGCAGCACCCTGCACTTGGAGCTATTGAATGCCATCCCATTGGACTCTGCCCATCTGTCCAGGTGGTCAAGTTCTGTCCTTTATGCTAGAATTTTAATATGCACACTTGGTATGCACTGAGAGTATCTGTAAGATCGAATCCCCGAGGGATTTTAAGCAAAGGAATGGCTGGTTCCTCTAAGTAGCTTTAGTTAATGGCTAGGTGCTGCATTGCTCAAAACTGTTAGAATCTAGATGCCTAAATATGTGCAACAATTCAGCTGCAGTTACCTCAGGAGTTGTTTGGGGTTTTTTTAAAGTCACAAAGTAGAGGATTGTTGAAATTTTGGAAATTTTGAGGTAGAATTAGTGGGAGTATTAAGGACAATAATTTGGGAATTTTGATTTCTAAATTATGTGTGTATTCAAAGTTAGGTGCTAGCATTATATCTTAGAATCATACAATCAGCCAGGGTTGGGAGAGACCACAAGGATCATCCAGTTCCAACCCCACTGCCATGCCCAGGGACACCCTACCCTGGATCAGGCTGGTCAGAGCCTCATCCAGTCTGGTCTTAAACACTTCCAGGCATGGGGCCTCAACCACCTCGCTGGACCGCCCATGCCATGCTCTCACCACTCTCATGCTGAACAACTTCCTCCTCACATCCAATCTGCAAACTTACTGATGCTGGTCTCAATGCCCTCATCCAGTGAATGCCACATCAGTGAAGATATTAAGCAGGACTGGGCCCAGCACTGATCCTTGAGGCACACCCCTGGCTGCTAGCTGGATGTGACACCATTCAGCACCACTCTCTGGGCCTGTCCATCCAGCCAGTTCTTAACCCAGCACAGAGTGCTCCTGTCCAAGCCAAGGGCTGCCAGCTTGGCCAGGAGTTTGCTATGGCAGACAGTGTCAAAGGCCTTGCTGAAGGCCAGGTAGACTACATCCACAGAATTCCTGACTCATCAGGTGAGTCATCTGGTCATAAGAAGAGATCAAGTTGGTCAAGCAGGCCCTGCTCCTCCTAAATCTGTGCTGGCTGGGTCTGATCCCCTGGCCATCCTGTAAGTGCTCTGTGATTGCACTCAGGATGATCTGATCCATTACCTTGCATGGCACTGAGGTCAGGCTGACAGGTCTCCAATTTCCCGGGTCCTCCTTCTGACCCTTCTTGTGGATAACCACCACATTGGCAGTTTCCAGTCTTCAAAGACTTCTCCAGGGAGCCATTCCTCAAGACTAGTGTTAGGACCCTCTTACAGCTTTGCATTGCTACCTTTTTTATTACATTTTCCATTAATATATTCTTATTCAATATCCAATTCTCAAAATTCTGAATAATGAAACAGCTGGGAAAAGATCAACATTCTAGTGCTACCAACTAAAGCCTGCAATGGGTGATATGAAATAATTCTCTACATCAATGCTAAGGGACGTTGAGATGCTTGATCGTGTCCAGAGAAGGGCGACGAGGCTGGTGAGAGGCCTCGAGCACAGCCCTATGAGGAGAGGCTGAGGGAGCTGGGGTTGTTTAGCCTGGAGAAGAGGAGGCTCAGGGGTGACCTTATTGCTGTCTACAACTACCTGAGGGGTGGTTGTGGCCAGGAGGAGGTTGCTCTCTTCTCTCAGGCGGCCAGCACCAGAACAAGAGGACACAGCCTCAAGCTATGCCAGGGGAAATTTAGGCTTGAGGTGAGGAGAAAGTTCTTCACTGAGAGAGTCATTGGACACTGGAATGGGCTGTCCAGGGAGGTGGTGGAGTTGCCGTCCCTGGAGCTGTTCAAGGCAGGATTGGACGTGGCACTTGGTGCCATGGTCTAGCCTTGAGCTCTGTGGTAAAGGGTTGGACTTGATGATCTGTGAGGTCTCTTCCAACCTTGGTGATACTCTGATACTGTGATCTATTTTTATGAAGAAAAGAGGTGAATGGTAGAAATGTCAAGTGATTTTAAGGAAGCTTAATATTGCCAAAAGACAAAAAATGGCTCCTCTGTGATGTTATCAAGGACTTTAATTTTCTAGTGAAAACAGGATTCCACTCGGAATATGCTTCCTTCATAAGGAGAGGTGGAGGGAAAGGAACGAGTGAAACTTTCAATTATATGTATTTTTTGAATTCTTTGAAGTTTTAGAATTCATAAAACCTGTCTACACATGCTAAGGATGAAGGCTCTCTCCTAACTAAACAGGAAATGACAACCAGTCTATCAGAGAAGGCGAGCAGGATGCTAAATGAAAGTTTTCTGCTTGTGAAAAAAACCCAATGTGTTCCTGGTGTGCACAGTGAGAAGTCAGGAGCTGTTTGGGTCGCACACCATAGTCCCAGTCCCACCCCTATGACATGAAATTCAGTTATACTTGAGAGGAATGATGGATGAATTGACACTGCAAACAATGATCTCAAAGTGATCTGAGTATTTTAAAGTCTCATTTGCTGCATCATTTTTCTGCCTTACAAGAGTGGCTATACTTAGGATAAGTATTTACCTTTCAGCTTCTGTTTGAAGACAATTCAACAAGCCTATTTTTTTTTGCTGGTAAATGCTAGCAACTACAGGGAGATGGTGCTTTCAAGACCGTTTGGAGATGCACCTCTTAGTCCCAATACCTTTCCTATCAATATGAAGATCCTGTTTCTGAGCTTTTCTACTATTTTATTGTGATGAGATAGAACAAAATCTTTCCTTTATCTGTATTTCTGAAAAGAGGATTTGAGGGTGAACAATAGCTTTCTCTATGTACCTGTTGCCTTATAATACCTCTATGTACCTGTTGTCTCTGATAACTATCTGCCAGGGAAAATCATTATATTATGGAAAAGGGAGCAACTTTCACAAAATTAAAAGTTAATATTTTTGATTTCATACAAACTTTTGAACACCAGGATATGGCAGTGGATGATTTTATGAAAATTATGACTGAGTTTTTTTTGTCTCTGAAGATTTTTCGCTTTCATTCGGTGGCACATCAGTAAAATCTAATTTGCATAGTTTACAGAACTTGGAGGTCTCTTGCAACCTGGTTGACTCTATGATTCAGAATGCGTACAGAAAAACCAAAACACAAAAAAAAACCCAAACCAAACATATCCAACTTGCAGGGTTTTTTTCCGTACCTGCTAATGCACTGCAGCTGGGCTGTTTCTCTGAGACAGCAAAGCTTGTCTTCCTAACCGACCATCAAAGAAGATACCGTTATGCAGATTCTGTGGTACACTGATCTTGTGAGCTACGATTCCCTGTGAGCTATGCAGCATGGAGATCCTTTTCCATTCATGTCCATACATAATATAGACAATAGAGAGACTTTATTGTAGAATGGCTGAAGTGAAGAGCTAGCAGAGGAACAGTGTGGCCAGTAGGACAAGGGAGGTTATTCTTCCCCTGTACTCAACACTGGTCAGGTCACACCTTGAGTACTGTGTCCAGTTCTGGGCCCCTCAATTCAAGAGAGATGTTGAGGTGCTGGAATGTGGCCAGAGAAGGGCAACAAAGCTGGTGAGGGGCCTGGAACACAAATCCTATGAGGAGAGGCTGAAGGAGCTGGGGTTGTTTAGCCTGGAGAAGAGGAGGCTCGGGGCAGACCTCATTGCTGTCTACAACTACCTGAAGGGAGGTTGTAGCCAGGTGGGGGTTGCCTCCAGGCAAACAGCAACAGGACAAGGGGACACAGCCTCAAGTTGTGTCGGGGGAAGTATAGGCTGGATGTTAGGAGGAAGTTCTTGACAGAGAGAGTGATTTGCCATTGGAATGGGCTGCCCAGGGAGGTGGTGGAGTCACCGTCCCTGGAGGTGTTCAGGAAAAGACTGGATGAGGCCCTTAGTGCCATGGTCTATTTGACTGGCTAGGGCTGGGTGCTAGGTTGGACTGGATGATCCTGGAGGTCTCTTCCAATCTGGTTGATTCTATTCTATTCTATTCTATTCTATTGAGCGAGTAGATAGCACAGACGACAGAAAACTGTAGGGGCAGAGGAAGGGAGAAACACTGGCTGATCACTCCTTCTGCTATGTCTTCATTATCCCAACTTTGTCCACTGTAATCTAGATTTTGCCTTTATTCTCATCACTGAATATGTCCTTTGGAGTGACCCAATAATAGTGACCCTTTTGGAATTTGCAAGCAGACCAGATGCCAGCTTAAGCTGCATAATAGAAAGGTATATTCTTAGTGTACTCCAAAGAGATTGCTCTTCCTGTTTCAGACAGAAGGAGAACCAAATATAATCTTCATTTACGTCTACATGTAAATGAAATAATATTAGCCTTGTTTAAGTGTTATCTTCCATTAGGTAGCCCCAGCTCTGTTTTTTTTTTCTGACTATCTGTATTCATAAACTGAGTTCAGGTGCATTCATGGACATTGCAGGCAAATAAATTGTGAAGTGTTCAGAAACAGTGCTAGAAAGTGAAGACTAAATTCATGCTATAGAGCACCCTAAACTTTAGTAGCATATATGACAATGACAAGCACCCAGACACATTACCACATCTGTGATGAAAATTTGTTTCTTTAGAAAAATATTTTCTTACATCTTAGAATCACTACTGAGCATGAAATTTGTGACATATTTCCCAGTCCAAATAGAATAGGATGAGACATCATATCAACAAGATCTAAGAATAAAGAAACAGCTTTTGGCTGGGTTAACTTTTGGTCTTGAAGCACTTTATGGTGTGCTAGTTTGAAGCTAGCTAGAATGTTTTGGTGAGAAGGACTAGATCATAGGCTGTGAAATGAAAACAAGAGTGATGTCTACTTCCCTCATAGGTTCGCTGAGATGTATAAAAATATAAGTCAAAGCATAGATAAAGTCACTTCTGCCACTGGCAAGCTCTGGGCTACATCTCTCTCTCCTAATCACACCCTCCATTTCTTTGGCTAATCCACTTTGTTTCCTAACCCCCTGGCTGAAAGTCCATTTCTTCCTTGGGACTGGGGTAAGGTTGAGAGGGGTAGGGGGAAGGTGAAGGGGTGGTTGAGAGCCCCTCCTGGGGACTCGGGTTTCTGGGAGGGGAATTGTGTTTCTGTATTACCTTTTTTTCCCTTGTATATTTCTGTCTGTAACTGTATGTACTGTAAATATCTGCTTGTATATTGTGCTAGCTGTAAATATAAGCTTCATTCATATTTCCAGAGCTGGCTGAGTCTAGTCTGGGTGATTTCTGAAGTGTGGGGGGGTGGGGGACACCCAAACCATCACATATGGCTTCAGAATATTTGCAGTAGAAGTCACCTTACCCACCTTAAGATATCTACAATATGAGTATGTAGATGTAAGCTGCTATCTGCAAATTTCTTCAGTGACAACGTGACAATAGACACAATCTTTAGGTGTGCTATAACTCATAATTTTTAGCTGTCTGCTTCAGGCTGATTGGCCTTAAACTCTAAAGATGCCTGTTGTTTCGGGGTTTTTTTAAGTTGACTACAAGGGTAGACCACTTCAGACAGAGCAGCAAGGTAGGATGCAATTTACTGATTGAAGAGACAGGTAGAGCAAATGCACAGTCTGATTAACTCTCTCTGCCTTTGTGTTTGAACAAAAGGCTTGCTGAGAAGTAAGACACTAACCCAGGTGAACAAATCTACCTTTGGTCAGATGAATCACACACAGGAGTACTGACTTTCTTAAAAAGAAAGAAACAAAAATCACTACAAAAATTCAGATGTTTCTGGTACTCTGAGTAGGCAAATTCCCTTTCACAGTGGTTTCACAGAGTTTATGCTGTGGGATTGCCATGCTGATTCAGCTGTGATTACACTTTCCACACTCAGTGGAGCAGAATGAAGCAGATTTTGTCCTTATTTCATCCAAACTGTAGTTGTTCATATAGTCTAGTCATGTTGTTCTTGTTTTCAAAATGGTTTCACCTCCATCTGGAAGTGTTTGTCCCATCCCTTTTTGCAACTCTTTTGAGAAATCTCAAGGGGATACTTCCAGGTCTTGGAGTTCTGTTAAGCTTCAGGTGTTCTAATTCCTTGATCACCTGTTCTGGCTGAATCTTACCTCCTTCGATATTTTTTCTTGCTCTCCTGGGAAATTTATATCTGTTTCTGACATCTGTCCCCAAACCTTCTGTGTGAACACAGAGGCGAAAAATTAATTTGACTGTGCTTTAGTTATGTCTGTCTCTTCAGTCAGTGAATTACTGAGGCCAGCTCTTAGAATTACCACCTTCTCTTCCAATCACCTCTTGTTCAATATGTTCTTGAATAATAAAAGCCAACTTCATTGTTTATCTGTGAAGGTTTGGGAGTTAACACACACACACACACACCCCTTAAGAAAATCACTCAGACTAGACTCAGCTGCCTGAATGTTAAGAAATGAAGCTATATTTACAGCTTAACACAACGTACAAGCATATATACACAAATGTATACAGTTAAAGGTACTATAGAAACACAATGCCCCTCCCAGAAATAATCAGAGTCCCCAGGAGGGAAGCAAAGAGTAGCATCTCTCTTTGTTTTAGCTTCCATGCACGGTCTTTTGCTTGTGCTTATCATTACTATTAAACTGCTTCTATTTTATTACTGGCTGCCCGGGGAGGTGGTGGAGTTGCCTTCCCTGGAGCTGTTCAAGGCAAGGTTGGACGTGGCACTTGGTGCCATGGTCTAGCCTTGAGCTCTGTGGTAAAGGGTTGGACTTGATGATCTGTGAGGTCTCTTCCAACCTTGGTGATACTGTGACACTGTGATACTGTGATATTGCTATATTTTCACCTCTCCCTAGTCCATCCAAGAAGGAGAGTGACAGAGCAGCTTTGGTGGGCACATGTCTCCCAGTCAGGGCTAAACCACCACAAGCAGGAACCCAGAGTAAATCACCCAGGAACACATCCATGTAGGTTTTGAATGTCTCTAGAGGTGGCGACTCCACAGTCTCTCTGGGTGGCTTGTTCCAGTGCTCTACCATCCTCAAAGTGAAGACATTTTCCCCTTATTTTTAAAGTGAAACCTCCTGTGATTCCTTTTACATTCACTCCCTCGTATTCTCCCATTGCTTCATCCTCTTGGGTACTTGCTTGCCCTTTAGATACTTACAAACACTAGTGAGATCAGCTTTCAGTTTCCTCTCCCCCAAGCTAAACACCTTCACCTCTCAGCTTTTCCTTGTAAAATAAATGTTCCAGACCCCTTAAGCATCTTCATGACTCTCCACTGGACTATCTCCAGTAGCTTTGTCCTTCCTGAACTTTCATTGCACCTCATTTTCTCAGAGCCATGGGATTGAGTGCTAGAATCCTCAACAAAGATCCATGCATAGCTTGTTTCATAAAAGTGTGTTACATTTCTGTAGGATGTTTCACAGATGCTATGGAGGTATTTAGGCTGAGTCACTATAATCCTGTTGACCACTGTCACTGGCCTCACACTATAAAACTCTCAGGAATTTTTCTAATAACTTAAGTATCTGGAAGTTGTCCTTATGAGAAAGTGAAAAATGGTTCTGAGAATTAAATAGTGGCTCCACACCTGGTAAATCACTTCTGTTCTCATGCAGCACAGTCAGAGACACTCAAAAGCCTCCTAGAGCTTTACTCTGAGGAAAGGAGAAACTTGCAGCA
Organism: Tricholaema leucomelas; assembly: GCA_013400475.1. Taxonomy (NCBI): domain Eukaryota; kingdom Metazoa; phylum Chordata; class Aves; order Piciformes; family Lybiidae; genus Tricholaema lacrymosa; species Tricholaema leucomelas. The sequence goes on along the minus strand of WAAF01014277.1, from coordinate 75,880 downwards.
CAAGAGGAAATACAGTTTGAACATCAAGCAGGGTTCACGGGAGAGAACTGGAGAATGAGGGATTACAGATATGATGCCCACTAAAACCTACAGCAGCATTTTTGAATGGAGAGTTTTTGTTTCAAGTCAAAAAGTTTTCAGTCCAGATTTTTTTCAGTTTGTAATTTTTCAGAGAGAAGTCAACGTTTTCCACAGGGAAAGAAGCAAAATAACATAATCTTTTGACTACTTTTAGTTGTAACAGTTGTGTGTTTTTGTAAAGTGCTTTTAGACCACCACATAAAGGTCACTGGGGAAGTGGAAAATGTCATTAAGAAATTCACTGACTTGATTTTCCACAGGTTTAGGCTTCATTTGCCAGCTAAATACTACATTTCTTTGTCTACAGTGAAGTCTGTACAAGATTCAAAATTAAATTAGATTGCATATTCTAGTTCTCTGTTAGTATTAAGGTCATACCAAACTACATCTATAAATTACACAAGCACTGTTAGTTCTTAACACAGTCCTTAAGGACACTTCAGTGCATTGGCGTGAAGAGAGGATTTCTCTGGCTTAGCATTAGGCATAATCGTTCCAGGCTGTGCTTTCCCCCGAGCAGTCTTACAATACCCCCAAAACTGAGGACAAGCCATCTGACATGACACTTTCAACACCCTGACTTGCAGCTGTTGCTAGAACTCTTGACAAACCCAGCCTCCATTCCTGCCCTTCCTGTGACAGATGTCAGGCTCTCTGTAACTCCTTGACCCCCTGAAGCTCCTCTGAAACAAGCCCCTTACGCCAGTTCTTCTGTTTCCTGTGTTGAGGATAAACCCTCCTGCTAAGTCAAGGATGCATAGGTCACTAGTACTCACTAAGAACTGAATGAGTTTAAAACATTTCTTACTATGTAATCTCTTAAGGTCTGGAAAGTATGGTCGATTCCTGTTAAATACAGAGAGATTTGATTATAGGGGACACCTTGTACAGGAAATTGGCTTAAACCAGACTGAAGAGAGTTCTGGCACTGACGGTGAGAACATGAGGTTGTTTTGATCTTGGAGCTTTACTGATAAGCTCTGAATAATATAGTAAAGGTGGGATTTTAGGAGTAAGGCATGTAAATGCTTCTTAAAAGTATTTCTGAGAAACTCACTTCTGATAATGTATGAAGCAGAGTAGGAAGCTGAAAAATCAAGCTAGTGCTGCAAACGCTGAGGTATTCCACAAACAACTGATGTATCCTTTATGAATAGTCCTTGATGCAAATTTCATGTTCTTGCTTTATGCTATGTAGAAAATTATACTAGGAATTTCAGAGAGAAAAAAAATATTAATTAGGAAATCTCAGTTCATTAAATTCTTCTTATGCAGGTTGTCATGATAGGTCTGATAGCCCAAAACAGGTTTATTGCATGTCCTGATTTGCCCAGGCATGTTTTTCAGCTCCTTTTCCTTCTGGGAGAAGCAACGTCAGGAAAGAAGACAAAGAACCTGGAGCCACTGAGTCTAAGGACTCTGGCCTGCCCAGACTTGTTTTGCTCCTGTGGTAAACAAGGTACACACACTTAGCTTGTGCCTGCCTTGTGCAAGGCCTATGCTTTTCCCAAATTTGGGTAAAGCAAGCCTATGGTTTCACCTAAAATGGTGAAGCTTGGATAACTGCCATTCTGATTGGCTATTCTGTGTCCAAAGGCCTATTAGTCTCAGCTACATTGATAAAGGCAGTTGAGCAGGTAACACAATATGCTCTGCCATGCTTTGCTGTTGTATTTGTGCTTGCTCCTGCTCTCTGTTTCTGGCAGTATATTCGTGCTTGCTCCTGCTCTCTGTTTCTGGCAGTATACAGTCTTACTGCCTTATTGTTTGCCTGGAAACTACACTGTCTCAAGTTTACCAGGAATAGACTCTAAATAATGGAGCACCCATTACAAGAAGGATGCGGACATGCTGGAGTGCATCCAGAGAAGGGCCATTGGGATGATCAGAGGGCTGAAGCAGCTCTGCTATGAGGACAGAATCAAAGAGTTGGGGCTGTTCAGTCTGGAGAAGAGGAGGCTGTGAGGTGACCTTATTGTGGTCTTCCAGTATCTGAAGAGGGCCTACAGAAAAGCTGGGGAAGGACTTTACAGGATATCAGGGAGTGACAGGACTAGGGGGAATGGAGCGAAGCTGGAGATGGGTAGGTTCAGACTGGATGTGAGGAGGAAGTTCTTGAGCATTAGAGTGGTGAGAGCCTGGAATGGGTTGTCCAGGGAGGTGGTTGAGGCCCCATGCCTGGAGGTGTTTAAGGCCAGGTTGGATGAGGCTCTGGCCAGCCTCATCTAGGGTAGGATGTCCTTGGGCATGGCAGGGGGGATTGGAACTAGATGATCCTTGTGGTCCCTTCCAACCCTGACTGACTCTATGATTCCATGCCTCCACACGATTGCCCTGCACAGTCAGCGTGAGATCATGCTGAGACTGCACATCACAAGACATTCTGCCTACTTCTGAAGGTCTCCTGCCAAGACAGGAAGTCCTGGAGATACACAGATTGTCCACAGGAGACAAGGGACAAGGTCAGAGATTGTCTGCCTTCTTTCCCCAGAAGCCAGGGAAGAATCAGAAGTCTCAGTGGCTGACAAGACAGTACACTTTTGGGCGCTGTCTGAAGCTGTAGCCATCCCCACAAGTCAGGAGATAATAATTTTGTGAACAAATATTTATAGCCTCTTCTAATTCACCATTGCCTTCTGCCATAAGCAGAGTAAACCTAGTGGGCAAGCAATACATTGACCACAAAGGGCATTTGGCCACCAGAATCTTCTCTTCTAGTTCAGCTGATGTTGTTATATTTTTGCAAGTTATTTCTAGATACAGTTATTATCAGTATACAGTTGCCATAACTGTGCAAAGAACTTATAATTCTTACAAAAATGAATGGTTAGGGGTGGCAAGAGTTCTGAATATCAGAAGTAATAATACTAATTTTTCAAAATATCATCTTGCATTAACTAATTTCCTCTCCATAACAGCTCCTGACCAAGCTGTCAGCTCCTGGCTTGGACAGATTCACTCTGATGTGGGCCAAAAACAGGCTGGAAGGCCAAGTTCAGAGAGTGGTGGTGAATGGTGCCACATCCCATTGGCAGCTGTCACTAGTGGTGTTCCCCAAAGATCAGTGTTGGGCCCAATCCTGTTCAACATCTTTACTGATGATCTGGACGAGGGGATTGAGTCCAGCATCAGTAAGTTTGCAGATGACACCAAGCTAGGAGCAAGTGTTGATCTGCTGGAAGCTATGAGAGCCCTGCAGAGGGACCTAGACAGGCTGGATGGGTGGGCAGAGGCCAATGGGATGAAATTTAACAAGGCCAAGTGCAGGGTTCTGCACTTTGGCCACAACAACCCCAAGCAGCACTACAGGCTGGGGACAGAGTGGCTGGAGAGCAGCCAGGAAGAAAGGGACCTGGGGGTACTGGTAGATAGTAGCTGAAGATGAACCAGCAGTGTGCCCAGGTGGCCAAGAGAGCCAATGGCATCCTGGCCTGGATCAGGAACAGTGTGGCCAGTAG
>WAAF01014277.1:58871-72317 GCA_013400475.1 Tricholaema leucomelas | reverse complement strand
CAACCAGCAATAGAACAAGGGGACACAGTCTCAAGTTGTGGCAGGGGAGGTCTAGGCTGGATGTTAGGAGGAAGTTGTTGACAGAGAGAGTGATTGGCATTGGAATGGGCTGCCCAGGGAGGTGGTGGAGTCACCGTCCCTGGAGGTGTTGAAGAAAAGCCTGGCTGAGGCACTTAGTGCCATGGTCTAGTTGACTGGCTAGGGCTGGGTGCTAGGTTGGACTGGATGATCTTGGAGGTCTCTTCCAACCTGGTTGATTCTAGGATTCTGTGATATATACTCAATAATCAAAGTACCTGGGTATTTATCTAAAATGTGAGAGATTCAAGGTAAAATATTTTTTTGTGCTTCTTTTCCCATAACCCAGACAACACCTCAGCCAGATCTTCATTAGCTATTTTGGGGGTCACTACCTTCTGTTCACTTATACTAGCTTGTTCATTTCTGTATGGATGCCTAAATAATCATTGGAAGAGAACTACAGTTTTGGCAATATAGAGGTATCTGAAAATTCACTGACAGATTCCACCCAGCTCTAATAAATAGTCCTAGTGTCTTGAATTGACTGATGCTTACAGCTCAGGTGCAAATATAGACCAGATGGCGACTCTTTTATACTGTTCCCAGTGAATATTGGAATGGATTGGAATAAATCTTTTATATGCTATCATCTTTTTTTTCCAGCCCTGGAATATTCCTTTTTGTTTATTTTGAAGTACAGGAAGTCTTCTTACCTTTGTGCTGCTCGCTTAATTCATCACTAGGATAATCAATATCAAATTTCTAACACCAGTTTTCTTGTTCCTCAAAATACTTCATTGCAGGCAGTTCAGATTTAACCCAGCTTCATCTTTGTTAAGGTGCTTTGTGTCTTTTTCTTTCTAGCTACACTTGAGGAAAGCGCCAAGCACTCTTAACTGCTATGTTCAGTTGGAAAATACTTCACTGCCACTTGTATGGGAACACAGAAGAGGTACAACCTAATTGATCTATAAAGGTGAAAATAAGAACTGTGTAATGCAAAATAGATTTTTATGGTACAAAGAATTGGAAATGCAAAAGGCACTAAAAGACAGAAGAAGGAAGAATATATTTCTGTAAAGCTAAGGATGATATTTAAAGTCTAGAAAATTGGGAAAATCAAAATGATAGGTGGCAGCTGTTTTCCTGCTGCCCATTAGATAAAGTTTTCAACTTACCTCTGGAGCTTAATAATGGAAAGAAGCTAAATGTATACTACTGTAAATAATTAATATGCAACTTGTCTTACAAAGTCCAGAGGAACTGTCAGAATCTTTACTCCTCCAGCCTCCTGATAACAGTGTCTATTGCAACATAGAGGCAGAGTTTACTTTCAAATATATTAATCTTGCTGGTGAGTTATCGATGACTGTTAAAGCCCACACCATGCAACGGCTCTCTGGCATACACAACCACCAGCTAACATGAGCCAGAATTACCCAGGACAGGCACTACATTTGTGTATAAAGCCCATTAAAGCTTGAAATGAGGAAAGGAATCATTTTTATGAGGAATCAATGGTCTATTAGCACTACAGAAGAGACTAAAAGGGCGGTATTACTGACAAGATGGAGGGAAAGAACATAGAATCATAGAATCAACCAGGTTGGAAGAGACCTCCAAGATCATCCAGTCCAACCTAGCACCCAGCCCTAGCCAGTCAACTAGACCATGGCACTAAGTGCCTCATCCAGGCTTTTCTTGAACACCTCCAGGGACAGTGACTCCACCACCTCCCTGGGCAGCTCATTCCAATGGCAAATCACTCTCTCTGGGAAGAACTCCCTCCTAACATCCAGGCCAGGATGCCACTGGCTCTCTTGGCTACCTGGGCACATTGCTGGCTCATCTTCAGCTACTATCTACCAGTACCCCCAGGTCCCTTTCTGCCTGGCTGCTCTCCAGCCACTCTGTCCCCAGCCTGCTTGGGGTTGTTGTGGCCAAAGTGCAGAACCCTGCACTTGGCCTTGTTAAATCTCATCCCATTGGCCTCTGCCCACCCATCCAGCCTGTCCAGGTCCCTCTGCAGGGCTCTCCTACCTTCCAACAGATCAACACCTGCTCCTAGCTTGGTGTCATCTGCAAACTTACTGATGCTGGACTCAATCCTCTCGTCCAGATCATCAATAAAGATGTTGATATGTGAGGCAAACCTCTGTACTTGTCTGATCTTTACTCTTAGTTCACCCTTTTAAGGATTTTTGACACTATATAAGGATCAATTTGCAGCAGCAATGAAGATTGGCCCCAACTCAATTAACTTATTTTTCCTGTGTTCTCCCTTCACACAGAGACATACACAACTAACTTATGGCTAGCTCTATTACATGTTGGTAGCACAGTGTTGGCAGTGGAGGGGCTGCAGGAGCGGCATCTTTGAGGAAAGGCCAGAGCTATCTCGTGCTGGACAAAGCTGGTTCAGGCCAGCTCCAATGGACCCACCACAGAGCATGGATGAGCCTCTCAGATAAGGTGGCAGCACCTAAAGAAAAGCGTATTTTACAATGGACAAAATGAGAAACAGACCTGCAGACATGGAGGGGAGAGAAGATGAAGGGAAGGAGGTACTCCAGTCAACAGATTCCCCTGCAGCCCCTTGAAGAGACCATAGTGACCCTAACTGTCTCCCCTGTAGCCCAAGAAGAGAACCAAGCTGGAGCAGATATGCACAATGCAGCCTGTACTAGGGGTTCCAGAACTGGACACAGTACTCCAGGTGGGGTGTCATGAGAGTAGTGTGGAGGGAGAGAATCTCTCAACCTGCTGGACACACTTTCATAATGGAACTCAGAATACAGTTGGCTTTTTGGGCTGCAAATGTGCACAGGATCCATTTTCCCCCAAATGAGTCTGTTTTGCCTGTGACAGTAGTTGAGGAGTGATCTCCCTGTCTTCATCTTGGTCCACAAGCATTTTCTCCCCTTGAAGAAGGGAAATGAGAGAAGCTGAGTGGGCATCTGGCAACCAGCCCACGTCAACCCACCAAAGCAGCACATTATACAATCTGTAATAATGTATTTTGTTCTTTTTGCACTTTCATTGCTAAATATGTCTCAGAGGAGAGTTTGAAGTGTTCAGGTGACAATGTGACCCTGGAATTTCGGTATCACTAGAAGTCTACATCTTTGAGTGTCACCTAACATAATATTACTTTAACAATTTAACTTAGGTTAAGAGATCTGCCTCCTTCCAATTACTGATCTTATATCTATGCTAAACTCTTTTTAACCAAGGTTATTAGATCCATTCCAACTGCATTTTAGTACCATGAAAAGTGGTACTGACATGACTGAAATAATTGTAAATAGCAGTGAGAAAGCTGGAAGTGGGGAAATCTTAAGCCCACCTTTTCTTCAGCAGCAAATGTACGTGGTATAGAACCTGGATCTCTGTGGCAACCTCAAGCTCCCTTATCTAATTACTGTAGGTTGACTCTCTTGTAAAAAGATTCTGTGCAATTTAAATTGCAAATGACCATGAAATCTGCCCTCAGCCCTTCAACCTGGAAGATCATCCTGGGTATGAAAGATATGTATTACCACTTGAAAGCACCCTTTGTTGTAAGTTGATAAAGGGTCAAAAAGTTCTTTAAACTATGGAAGAAATTCTTAACAGAGACTACATTCATGAAAAAAAAAACTAAACAAAGGTAAATATTTCAACAGTTGCAGTCGATGTTGTTTAGCACTGAAAAGCCTGTTTCTAGGAGTATATTTCAGTAGGACTTCAATGAAAATAGCCACAGTCCTCTCCATGACAAGTATGAAAAGAGAGTATCATATTTTGTGAGTTTTTTGTTGTTATTTGTTTGTGGTTTTGTTGTTATTTTTTCCCCAAGAGCAAAACTATTTCTTTATCCATAAGAAATGACAATCCTACATTGAACCCTACCACCTGTTTTTTTTTTGTGGTTGTTTGTTCTTTTTCCCCAAGAACAAAGCTATTTCTTTATCCATAAGAAATGACAATCCTACATTGAATCCTACTATCTGGGTTTTTTTTGTGGTTGTTTGTTCTTTTGTTCCAAGAGCAAAACTATGTCGTTATCCATAAGAAATCACAATCCTCCATTGAATCCTACCATCTGGGTTTTTTGTGGTTGCTTGTTTGTTCTTTTTTCCCAAGAACAAAGCTATTTCTTTATCCATAAGAAATGACAATCCTACATTGAACCCTACCACCTGGGTTTTTTGTTGTTGTTTGTTCTTTTTTTCCAAGAGCAAAACTATTTCGTTATCCATAAGAAATCACAATCCTACATTGAATCCTATCACCTGGGTTTTTTGTGGTTGTTTATTCCTTTTATCCAAGAGCAAAACTATTTCTTTATCCGTAAGAACTCTCAATCCTACATTGAATCCTACCATCTGGGTTTTTTTTGTGATTGTTTGTTCTTTTTTTCCAAGAGCAAAACTATTTCTTTATCCATAATAAATGACACTCCTACATTGAATCCTACCACCTGGGTTTTTTGTGGTTGTTTATTCCTTTTATCCAAGAGCAAAACTATTTCTTTATCCATAATAAATGACACTCCTACATTGAATCCTACCACCTGGGTTTTTTGCTGTCGTTTGTTCTTTTTTTCCAAGAGCAAAACTATTTCTTTATCCATAAGAAATGACAATCCTACATTGAATCCTACCACCTGGGGTTGTTGTTGTTGTTTGTTCTTTTTTTCCCCAAACTATTTCTTTATCCATAAGAAATCACAATCCTACATTGAATCCTACCACCTGTTTTTTTTGTGGTTGGTTGTTCCTTTTTTCCAAGAGCAAAACTATTTCTTTATCCATAAGAAATGACAATCCTACATTGAATCCTACCACCTGGGTTTGTTGTTGTTGTTTGTTCTTTTTTTCCCAAAACTATTTCTTTATCCATAAGAAATCACAATCCTACATTGAATCCTACCACCTGGGTTTGTTGTTGTTGTTTGTTCTTTTTTCCCCAAAACTATTTCTTTATCCATAAGAAATCACAATCCTACACTGAATCCTAGCATCTGAGATTTTTGTTGTTGTTTATCCTTTTTTTTCCAAGAACAAAACTATTTCTTTATCCATAAGAAATCACAATCCTACACTGAATCCTACCACCTGGATTTTTTGTTGTTGTTTGTTCTTTTTTTTCCAAGAACAAAACTATTTCTTTATCCATAAGAAATCACAATCCTACATTGAATCCTACCACCTGGGTTTGTTGTTGTTGTTTGTTCTTTTTTCCCCAAAACTATTTCTTTATCCATAAGAAATCACAATCCTACATTGAATCCTACCACCTGGGTTTTTTGCTGTCGTTTGTTCTTTTTTTCCAAGAGCAAAACTATTTCTTTATCCATAAGAAATGACAATCCTACATTGAATCCTACCACCTGGGTTTTTTGCTGTCGTTTGTTCTTTTTTTCCAAGAGCAAAACTATTTCTTTATCCATAAGAAATGACAATCCTACATTGAATCCTACCACCTGGGTTTTTTGCTGTCGTTTGTTCTTTTTTTCCAAGAGCAAAACTATTTCTTTATCCATAAGAAATGACAATCCTACATTGAATCCTACCACCTGGGTTTTTTGCTGTCGTTTGTTCTTTTTTTCCAAGAGCAAAACTATTTCTTTATCCATAAGAAATGACAATCCTACATTGAATCCTACCACCTGGGTTTTTTGCTGTCGTTTGTTCTTTTTTTCCAAGAGCAAAACTATTTCTTTATCCATAAGAAATGACAATCCTACATTGAATCCTACCACCTGGGTTTTTTGCTGTCGTTTGTTCTTTTTTTCCAAGAGCAAAACTATTTCTTTATCCATAAGAAATGACAATCCTACATTGAATCCTACCACCTGGGTTTTTTGCTGTCGTTTGTTCTTTTTTTCCAAGAGCAAAACTATTTCTTTATCCATAAGAAATGACAATCCTACATTGAATCCTACCACCTGGGTTTTTTGCTGTCGTTTGTTCTTTTTTTCCAAGAGCAAAACTATTTCTTTATCCATAAGAAATGACAATCCTACATTGAATCCTACCACCTGGGTTTTTTGCTGTCGTTTGTTCTTTTTTTCCAAGAGCAAAACTATTTCTTTATCCATAAGAAATGACAATCCTACATTGAATCCTACCACCTGGGTTTTTTGCTGTCGTTTGTTCTTTTTTTCCAAGAGCAAAACTATTTCTTTATCCATAAGAAATGACAATCCTACATTGAATCCTACCACCTGGGTTTTTTGCTGTCGTTTGTTCTTTTTTTCCAAGAGCAAAACTATTTCTTTATCCATAAGAAATGACAATCCTACATTGAATCCTACCACCTGGGTTTTTTGCTGTCGTTTGTTCTTTTTTTCCAAGAGCAAAACTATTTCTTTATCCATAAGAAATGACAATCCTACATTGAATCCTACCACCTGGGTTTTTTGCTGTCGTTTGTTCTTTTTTTCCAAGAGCAAAACTATTTCTTTATCCATAAGAAATGACAATCCTACATTGAATCCTACCACCTGGGTTTTTTGCTGTCGTTTGTTCTTTTTTTCCAAGAGCAAAACTATTTCTTTATCCATAAGAAATGACAATCCTACATTGAATCCTACCACCTGGGGTTGTTGTTGTTGTTTGTTCTTTTTTTCCCCAAACTATTTCTTTATCCATAAGAAATCACAATCCTACACTGAATCCTAGCATCTGAGATTTTTGTTGTTGTTTATCCTTTTTTCCCAAGAACAAAACTATTTCTTCATCCATAAGAAATGACAATCCTACACCTTCTTGGAAGAAAAGGCACAGAGTATACAAAAAACACATTTGGAAAAGATGAATAGAAATTGACAATAGATATGGATATCAGCTATGGTCTATCTCAGCTGTGGTTCTTTCCTCCTGGTGAGATCTCTTCCTCTCCTGAGATTTTAGCTCATGAGAATGTTCAGCTATTGAGTGGGCTCATCTACTGTCTCTATGAGATCATGTACCAGAGGTTTGGCTCCCTCTCCTATGTAAGGAAATTTCTATAGACAGGTGAAGCGACCTGATGCTCTGTAATGGATGCTATTGATGTAGGGTCTTGTTTTCTCTCAACTTTTCATTGCCATAAATACCTCCATGCTGCATTTACTTTTGGTCAGATAACTAAATCATTTTTTTGACATTATTTCTTGTGTAACTCCTGTGCTATATGAAACAGTTCTTCTATTCCTGTATTTATGTGGAAGAAATTTCTGTAGTGTACATGGGAGACGACTTAAGATACATTTTCTTTCTTGTAAGGGTGCTGAAGCACTGGAACAGGCTGCCTACAGAGGTCATGAAGCCTCTTTTTCTGGAGACTTTCAGAATCCTCCTAGACACCTTCCATATGACCTTTTGTAAGCAAAGTTGCTTTAGCAAAGGGGTTTGTCGTGGAGGGCCTCCCCTCCGCCACAGGGTTGCACTAGATAATCTCCAGAAGTCACTTCTGACTCCTACCAATCTGTGAATCTATTATATGGGACCAGAACTGAGACCTTATCACTAAAGCCTTACTACTCTGCCAGCTCTGTGGATTCAGACCTCTGTTGAACACAACTGAAATACATCTAGTGGTTTCAGAGCTAGCTCAGAAATATATTTGTGTCTGGTACCATACAAAGTATCTGTCCTCTGATCATATTCTTGTTCTCACTGAATTTGCTATGGGGATAGATGAACAATCTATTGTTCTCTGGTTACTTGCACACAGTTACACTAGAGAGAAAACAGCAGCATTTTAATTTGAGATGTAATATCTGAATAGAGGTTTGTTGTTATCAACACATCTGTAGTCATAAATACAGCCTTTCTGACTCTTCAATACAAGGATTCTGTCGATATTGATCCATACATAATAGTAGCCTTTTAACCTTATTTTTTCTTTAATTGTCCATCAGGTATGTTTGATACCTTCCTCACCAATTTTTACACCTTTGTGTTTCTAAGAGATGTGCTGCTTAAGGCTTGAGCTCACAGGGATAGGCCCTGAGGCTAGAATTTGAAGAGCCAGCATGAAGAAGGTGCAATGATGAAAATGAATCAGGCCTACTCAGCATCACACAGCTGAGCTGAGCATGCATGAAAAAATCCTCCACCATTCTCACTGCAGTTGCTTCAGTGCTCTGTCTGCAATGAAGTAATCCCCTACAATGAGTTTGCATTACATTATTTTCTGCTTAAACTTCTTTTCCCGTGATCCCATGGCAAAACCACTGGGGAGTTCTCTTGAATCATAGTTCTGTACTGCTTTGCAAAATAGTTTGTGCTCACCTCATTTTGATAGTCTGTGAGTTTAAATGATAGCCTCTCCCTTAGGATGGAATGACATGTCATGTGTCCCTCTGCTTTCATACAGCTACCTATAGCTCCAGACCTGATCCCATGAGCTCAGTCATGCCTTGAGCACAATCAGTTTCATGAAACTCATGTCTAGCTTATAGAACTCACCTAACAAGGCTCTCTACAGTAACAGTGAATAAAGATTAGCTTTTCCAGAGCAGCTGAGCTAGACTACTGTTCTACTGATTTTTCCTCAGTAGAAGTTTGTTTTCAACTGCAAGAGAGTCACTACTGTATTTTCCTTAGAATCATATAATCATAGAATCAACCAAGTTGGAAGAGACCTCCAAGATCATCCAGTCTAACCTAGCACCCAGCCCTATCCAATCAAATAGATCATGGCACTAAGTGTCCCATCCAGGCTTTTCTTGAACACCTCCAGGGATGGCAACTCCACCACCTCCCTGGGCAGCCCATTCCAATGCCACTCACTCTCTCTGCCAACAACTTCCTCCTAACATCCAGCTTAGACCTCCCCCGGCACAACTTGAGACTGTGTCCCATTGTTCTATTGCTGGTTGCCTGGCAGAAGAGACCAACCCCCACCTAGCTACAGCCTTCCTTCAGGTAGCTGTAGATAGTAATGAGATCACCCCTGAGTCTCCTCTTCTCAGGCTAAACAACCCCAGCTTCCTCAGCCTCTCCTTGAGTTGCTTAGCTATGTATTTAGAGTTACCATAGTACTTACTTGTAGTTTGTACATACTGAATCCCTGAAGATGTAAAACCACTAAGAGAGAAATGAAAATACAGGTTTAATGGCTTCATTTCCTTAATAACTTGCTAAAAGGACTTCAAAGAAAAACTCAGACAAAATGTCTTCTGTAACATATTTATCCACAGAGCTGCACACCCAGTATGTATGTATTCAGGTAGTTTATTTCCCAGAAGATATTGATAAAACAGAAGAAATAATAGAAGGAAAGAAAAAAAAGTGGGTTTATTCCACTGATGCAACCAAAGATAAAAATCAAAAGATCACAGCATCACAGTATCACCAAGGTTGGAAGAGACCTCATAGATCATCAAGTCCAACCCATTACCACAGAGCTCAAGGCTAGACCATGGCACCAAGTGCCACGTCCAATCCTGCCTTGAACAGCTCCAGGGACGGCGACTCCACCACCTCCCTGGGCAGCCCATTCCAGTAGCCAATGACTCTCTCAGTGAAGAACTTTCTCCTCACCTCGAGCCTGAATTTCCCCTGGCGTAGCTTGAGGCTGCGTCCTCTTGTTCTGGTGCTGGCCGCCTGAGAGAAGAGAGCAACCTCCTCCTGGCTACAACACACGTTGTGAAAGGGGGAAACAGAGATTAGATGGTGAAGATTCAGTATCTGGAGTGCAAGGAAAGGAAAGGAAACAGAACAAAAGGGAGTGAGCAATTAAGCAATAAACAGAATTGGATGATATAACTCACTTGTTCCATAAGGACAAAAGACATGTCTCAATTGCATAAGGACTGGGATATTCCTGTAACCTATTTCTACAGTTGTCTGTTAGACAAAAAACCTTTGGAAGATACAGTCCCCAAGCTGGGAAAAATTGGAGAGTCTTGGTAGTGATGAAATAATGGGCTAAGAAACTGCAGTACAGTGAGCAAAGCTTAAATAGCTGAAAATAAAAGGAAGCACAGATGGCTGTGCTGAAAATGGGAACCTCTGCAAGATTCCCCTTGCACTGTCTCTCTGAATCAATCTGTCATGAGGATGGGCAAGTTGTGTTTTCTCTCTATCTTGATTTTCTCAACATCTCTATCCTTTCCCAGAAATAAATGGCCAAGTTTTTCATAGATGGATCTACAGGTTTAGTATGCCAGCCACTTTTTGTACTTGAATGGTTCATTGAGAATGCCCTTAACTCAATGGAATTTGTTGGACAGCCTTTTGCAAGGATCTTTTCTTAAATTGGTGAGAAGGAAAAACACCAGGAAGAGCAGGCATATGCAAAAACTTCTGCAAGTTTAGGTTTCAGCCCAAATATATTGACCAAAACTTTAAAATTTTCAAGCTATTAAAAAAAAATGAAGACTGAACCCAACCATTTTTGCAATGATTGAACTCCTATTAGAAATGCAGATTCTCTCTTTCTCTGTGGCTTGTGCTAGATGAAGGGAAAAAAAAGAAACTCTCAGAATTAACTGGGGACTGAGCATTGCGGCCTTTTGAGCTGATTTTCTAGCTCAGACATAGGGGAGAGGTGAACATTTCAGGGATAGGCCATATAATGGCAACAATGGATAAGTTAATATCATTTCATTGGAGCATCAAGAGCTTCATGCCTAGAAGCACAGCTTGTTCTCCCCCCCCTTTGCTGGCTTTTGCTGCTTGAGCTGCACCTGCCTGCTACCTTCCCCGGCTGCTGTTTTGGCTGCTGCTGCTTTTGCTGCTTTGCCACCACTTGACCCCTCCCCCATCTCCCTTAAGGTTATTATATTATTTTTTTCCTTCTCTAGTAATTTATTTCTCTTTGTGCTGTTGTACTTACACTATAAGAAAATACAATTTCATCTTTCCCTGACTTTCAAAAAAAATCTGTGTTGTGGTGAGTTTATTCTCTCAGGGGAGGGATCCACCCTAACCCGGGACAAGCAACCTCCATTTCACTGTGGTAGTCCCTCTGATGTCAAAATTCAGGTCCTGTATCACTTTTTACCTCACAACACTAAGAAAGAATCAGGACCATGAACTGCCAGGCAATAGATAGGACCAGAGAAAAAGGCAGTCCTTTGAAACCCTTAAACATGGTTTCCTCAAAAGTCTGCTACCAAAACCAAAGCTAACACTAATCAGCTGTATAGACCTTGGAATAGTCTAGTAAAGGACAAAGACAACCTGATTCCACATGTTGATTTTCTATATTTTTATTAGTATTTCCATGAAGACTTATTGTTTTTCTCTGTATAACAATTCACTAATTGATTTTCTGTTGTTTATTTGTCTGAATAGACCAATGGATTTTATTTATTGCTAGTCAGAGTACCAGTATGTTTAAATCTTCTATATGAAAGTGACACTGATGGGCTAAAAATCTCTTCCCAGGAATTTCTTAACTGTGGAATACAAATAAAACTCTAGGGGAAGGCAGCTTTAAATGAGCAGTGCATAAGAAGTAGTTTGGGTTTGTTTTTTTTTACTCTTTAAGAAATTTTCTGTTAGGTTGCTCTCTTCTCTCAGGCAGCCAGCACCAGAACGAGAGGACACAGCCTCAGGCTGCACCAGGGGAAATTTAGGCTCGAGGTGAGGAGAAAGTTCTTCACTGAGAGAGTCATTGGACACTGGAATGGGCTGCCCAGGGAGGTGGTGGAGTCGCCATCCCTGGAGCTGTTCAAGGCAGGATTGGACGTGGCACTTGGTGCCATGGTCTAGCCTTGAGCTCTGTGGTGAAGGGTTGGACTTGATGATCTGTGAGGTCTCTTCCAACCCTGATGATACTGTGAGACTGTGATACTGTGATATATCTTGCTTTATAGCTTTTTGTGAAGCTCTCCTGCCAGTTTTCCCATTTAAGGTAAGTATATACAGAGAAATTTGCTACAGGACCGGTACATAGCAAATCTCCATTTGTAAAATAAGCATATGCAGCTTCTAGCAGTGATCATCTACCTGAGTCATTGTGACTGAATGAGGAATTCACTCTTCTAGATTGTGTTTCATGGAAGTTAGTGATGAGTCTGACAAACTGTTAAGGTAAACATGCATCCAAACCTGCAAACATTTGCTTTTACCTGTCTAAGAATTTCTGAACGAGTAAAAGCCAAGTTAATACAGATAACAGGTCACAATTAATGTTTCTGAAGAAACTTCTGTTCTCAGTTTCATTTGTGTTTGAGTTTCCCCCATCTGGTTGTGGTGAGGCTGGAGAGAATAAAGACTGAAAAACATAGTAGGAATTGAAGCTATTTTTGTCCCTATCAACGTTCAGGGCACTGATGCGCATATATGGAACAGAGAAGATTTGAGGTAATTTGAGGGGCAGAACTGAGAATAATAGCTTCAGACATTTCTAAAATCTTGAATCATTTGTTGTTTTGTAAATGCTCAAATATTTAACTCAAAAGATTTTTCAAGCCTCTCTGCACACGTAAATGAATTGTCTGCTGCTCTGGTACATTTGACTCAACATGCATTCTCAATTTTGTTGCCACGTTCATATAAACAACTTCCATTTTGTTTTGATCTCTCTGTGACTTTGCATAACACATTTATTTCAGCTGATGATTTTATGACAAGCTATTAAAATAATAAACTAAGAAAAAGAGGCATTACATTAAAATCTAAAGCAAAAATGCTTCTATAAGGGTAGAATAGAATAGAATAGAATAGAATCAACCAGGTTGGAACAGACCTCCAAGATCATCCAGTCCAACCTATCACCCAGCCCTATCCAGTCAACTAGTCCATGGTACTAAGTGCCTCATCCAGGCTTTTCTTGAACACCTCATTCACTTTTCTGAACAGTTACTTGGCAGTTGAAATGCAGGTGTCTGAAGCCATTGTTCACGCCTGTTTTGTAGTGCATCTTCAGTTTAGCTCATCTTCGCCTTCTACTTTCATAGCTTGGTATAATAAAGTAGCCATGAGAATAAAACAGGCCAGTAGAACTGAGCTAAAATGTAAAAATGTGGTTGTATGGTGTCTGAATTATTTCAGTGACTCAAAACTCTGGTTCAGTGGTCCAAGATCTTTGAATGAAGCACTTCATTCTGCCAAACTTTTTAAATTTCAAGTAAAATATTTTGCTTTTCTTTTTATAATTATACAAATTGAAGTTTTTTATCTCCAGATCATAGTAGTATCACAGTATCACAGTATCATCAGGGTTGGAAGAGACCTCACAGATCATCAAGTCCAACCCTTCACCACAGAGCTCAAGGCTAGACCATGGCACGTCCAATCTTGTGCCACGTCCAATCTTGCCTTGAACAGCCCCAGGGACGGCGACTCCACCACCTCCCTGGGCAGCCCATTCCAGTGTCCAATGACTCTCTCAGTGAAGAACTTTCTCCTCACCTCAAGCCTAAACTTCCCCCGGTGCAGCCTGAGGCTGTGTCCTCTTGTTCTGGCACTGGCCACCTGAGAGAAGAGAGCAACCTCC